>JASANA010003379.1:0-29957 GCA_030248095.1 Ptycholaimellus sp. GST1_10 | reverse complement strand
ATCTTGAGGCCAGCGCTTGTAGGCGAGGAGCCTGGCTGCAGAGTCTTTCTCAGCGAGCAGGCGGAGAGGAGGGAGGCCTGCTTCCCTTGCCGTGGCCACAGCGTTTGTGCCCTTTGGGACTCCAAGGATCAGGCGGCAGGCTGAGTTCTGCTGGCGTTCAAGTCTCTCCACGTTGCTCTTAGCTGCGAAGGTCATCCACGCAGGGGCCGCGTAGAGGGCACAGGATCGGGCGAAGGTCTTGTAGGCTGGCCGTAGCGTAGCCTCTGAGCAGCCCCAGTCAGTACTCGCCAGGGCGCGAAGGGCGTTGACCCTGCGACCCAGCTTCTTGGAGGCCTCCTTGGACTGCTCTGTGAACCGAAGCTCAGCATCAATCTTGATGCCCAGGATGGAGATCTCTTTCGAGAAGGTGACGGGGGAGCCGGCGAGTAGGAGAGGAGGCGGCGGGAAGGCTTTGCCAGGCCCTTGGCAGTTCCAGGAGGTGATCAGCAGGGCAGTGGTCTTGTCCTCCGCGATCCTAAGCTCCATCTCATCTGCCCAGGCTTGGAGACCATCTAGAGCAGCTTGCGCTGATGTCCCAGCATCCTCCAGGAGCTTCTTCTGACCCGTGGTCACCACCGTGAGGTCATCCGCGTAGAGGGCGACCCTGGCTGAAGGTGAACTGCTCTTGACTGCCCCCGGAGCCCCGCTGACGAAAAGGTTCCAGCAGACGCAGGAGAGGGGACTGCCCTGGGGGAGGCCGGCGGAGAAGACGCGGTCCCTGGAGATGGCCTTGTTCCACTTGACCCTTGCCCGCCTGTCCGCCAGCCAGGCTCGAAGCCAGCACAGCCACCGCGATGGAGCGTCCGCTCTCGCCAGTGTCCGCAGCAGGCCTGTTCTCCATGTCCTGTCATAAGCAGCTGCAAAATCGACTGCGATGACCAGGGATCTTTCTGCTGGCTTCTGCTTGCTGAGACTGTTGAAGGCTGGTTGGATGATCTGCAGGAGAGAGTCCACCGTGCTGCGCCTTGCCCGGAAGCCTGATTGCTCCGCTGGGATGGCCCCCGTAGCCTCTGCCCACTCCACGACTCTCCGAGCCACCATCCCTTCAAGAGTCTTGCCGATGCAGCTGAGGAGACTGACTGGGCGGAAGGACTTGATGCGGTGCGCTGGTTTGCCTTTCTTGGCAATGGGCACGATGTGGGCAGTTCTCCAGGCCGCCGGGAGCCTTGCTTCCCTCCAACTCCGATTCAGCAGCCCCAAGAGGGCAGCTTTCCCAACTGGAGGGAGCTTAGACAGCATCTGAGGCAGGATTCCGTCTGGACCGCCAGCCTTTCCCCGACCCTTGTGGAGGATGACTGCAAGCTCTTCCTCTCCGAACGGCTCCGCAGCAGTGGGATGACGATTGGCTCTGATGTGGGCGAAGACTTCGCTGTAGGCGGCCTTGTTCTTCTGTCTGGGGACTTGTAGGCGGCTAGTCGCCGCGTAGTGCTGACAGGCCAGCTCCGCCTTGGCTTCGTCCGTCCTAGCAGATCTGCCTGTAGCTGAGACGATGGGAGAGTCCGGGAGCGGTGCACTGGCCCTGCCGTCGATCGACCTGATCACCCGGAACACCTTGCTTGCAGAGGTCTTGAGGCTGAGATTGGAGGCGAAGTCTTGCCAGGTTCTTCTCTTCTCTTGGGACATCACCTGAATGGCCCTCTCCTTGGCTGCTAGGCTGGCCCTTTTACTCTCCTCTGTCCGAAGTCTTCTGTTTCGGGCGAGGGCTTCTTTAGCCTCCCTGTGAGCCTCCTCGCAGGCTGGGGACCAGAAGGCATTTGCTCCTTTTCTTTTGCCGAAGGGGCAGGTCTTCTTCATGGCTCTGAGAAGGGACTGGGTGAAGATTCTGTTCACGGACTCCAGAGATCCTTCTTCTGACTCAAAATCGGCGAGATCTTCTGAAAGCAGGCTCCTGTACTCATCCCACCTGGCCTTCTTGATGGCGAAGCGGGGAGAGGCTGGTGGCTGGGTGTTGGCCTTCTTGTCGACGGAGATGATGATGGGCAGATGGTCGGAGGTGACGAACGTTCCGGTTCTCCAGTGGCAGCGTGCAGCGAGCTGGCCCGAAACGATGCTGGTGTCCGGCGCTGATGTTCCCCCTGCTGCTCCCTGTCTCGTGGGGCCCTGGTTGAGGATCACCATGCCGCTGGTGTCGCAGAACTCGTCCACCTCTCCTCCTAGCTCGTCTGGCTCGCAGTCTTTGTCCCAGCTCCCGTGGCAGTTCAGGTCCCCCAGAATGAGGAGATTGGAGTTGGATGGGCCAGGTTTTGGCCAGGCGCCAGTGTGCAGTCCTGCCTCCCTCTCGTCTTCTGCCCCACCTCTTGCGGGAGGGCGGTAGAGGCCGTGGATTTCAAGAGGACCGTCTGGCGTCTCTAGGCGTAGGCTGAGGCTTTCCACTGCGGCGTTCCTGGGGAAGGCGATTGCGGGGAGCTCGGAGTAGGCCATGCCCAGGCGGACGAGGACTAGCAGACCTCCATGTGCACCTTGCACTTGGCCTCTGTGGACTTGGCGATCCTGGCGGAGGCTTGAGTAGCCGGCTAGACGCGGAGTAGGGACGCTCGCATGGAGGTTCGTCTCCTGGAGGACTGCCACATCGATCTTCTCATCCAGCAGCAGCTTCTCCAGTTCCACTTTCGATGATCGGAGACCATTGAGGTTCAGCTGAAGGAGGCGGAGAGGGCGAGGCCGGCGGTTGGGGCGATGGGAGCGAGGGGCTTGGCCTTGTCTTGCCTGATGGCGAGGTCGGGGCTGGAAGGGAGGGCCTGGGTTGGATTCTACGCCTGCGATGAGGAGGAGGCGCTGGCGGGCTTCAGGCGAAAGCCACCAGCGCCCTGCCGAAAACCCTGGCGACGCTTGTTCGAGTGCTGTTCGGGTGATTCTGGGCAATTCGTATCCAGCTCCAGGAGCTGGTCCCCGCCCCCACAGAGAGGGTGCCCAAGTGGCGGGGTGGTGATGAGGGCGTTCTTGAAGGTGTGGAAGAGCCGCTCGCCATGCTGCTCCACCTTCTCCAGGTAGCCCTTGTAGGTCGGGTGGAGTAGGGTTGCTGCACCAGCCTGGAAGAGGAACTCCTTGTCCTTGGGGTTCACGTACTTGCTGAAGCGGCGGATGACGGACTCCTTGAACTTGCTGCACAGGGCCATGACGAGGCTGGACGTGCTCTTCAACTTGACCTTGTCCAGCTTGCGGATGAGGCAGACGTAGGTGGGCACGATGTCTGCAAATGATAGTCTTTTGAGGATAGGTGGGAACATGGGAGGATGGAACAGGCTAGGGATGGATGATTTTCTGTTTCGTGCAGAGCGGTGAAGATGCGGAAGATGCCGAGTAGGTCGATGATCTTGTCCAAAGCAGCCCAGTCATGCTCATCCAGACGCTCCTTCATGTCAGCCGGGAGATGAGGCTGGCAGTCGCGGAGGCGTTGCAAGGCGTCGTGCGTGCTGTTCCAGCGGGTCGCGTTGTAGGAGATGAGAAGATGGCCACAGGCTTCCTTCATCTCCCGCTCTGCACGATGGTGGCGCATCTCGCCGATGATGGCAAGGCAGGTGCGGATGAGATCTTTGACTCCTGCAACCAAGACCCTTTGAAATGTGTTTGTGGTTTTGGTTTGCGTTGAAAATGTGAAAGAATAGGAACATTTTGTGTTAGTGAAAAACCCTTCACCAAAGAATGTGCTAAGCTAGTGCAGTGCTCTGTGATCACAAAGGATGTAACCATTAATTCACAGTCTGTAAAGACGGAATTTGATATTTGCAAATTAAAGGAACCTTTCCACCAACAAACCTTCTGTTTTGTTGAGCCCATCTGCGACACAAAGCTGGAGAGTGTGTAGGATGCATAGCATGTAGCCGTAGGCGTGCTCCTTAAGGCTGTGGAAGGCTGAGAAGAAAAGAGAGTCATCCTCCACCAGCTCGGGTTTCAGAGACATCTGTCACGCACACACTCATTCACCCAATCACTCTCCACACACCACAGGAGCAAAATAGGTACCTCCAGGAGCTCGAACTTGTAGTTCTCCTTGGACGCTTGAGCTTCTTCGTCGTCGTCATCGGAGTCTGCATCCTCCAGCTCCTTGTCCCCGTCCACCAGCTCTGCATCTTCTTCGTCCCCAAGCGTTGTCTCCTCCAGAGCCAGTTCCGCCTTCTTTCGGATGTAGGATGGTAGCTCCCAGAAGGCCTTCTGCAATTTTCTCCACCATGTGCTGGACAGTTGAGAATAGAGGAAGCGAAAAGGGATTGAACCTTCATTGTCGATGCATTGTCTATGACAATCACCCCGATGTTGGGAAGCTTGAGCTGCAGCTTGTTGGTGACGAACTTGAGGAAGGTGTCGGAGATGTTGGCCGCTGTGTGAGGACCCTGTAGAGGAACGACGCCGCAGACCATCTGATGCGTCACGCCCAGTTCTCCATCGGCGAAATGGGCGTTGATGCCCAAGAACCCTTGGTTCAGCTGCCTGTGGTTCAGAATTTGTGTGGTGAGTGAGGCTGAAAGAAGGAAATGGAACTGAACCGGGCGTGCCACTCATCAAGTGAGAAATGGACGACGGGGATGTTCTTCAGCATGCAGTTCTGGTACTCTTCGATGCACTTGAGTCCTTGGTTCCCCCAGTTGACGACCGTGGCAGGGCTGGGGAGCGGCGTGTACTGGGGATCGAGGGTCTGGATCACGGTGGCGAAGTCCTTGTTCCGCACCATGTTGTTGGGCTGCAATCGGTTCAGATCGGGATCATCGACGTACAATCGGGAAGAATGTGATGGACTATGTTGGGATTGCCGTTGAACAGGATGGTGAACGCACGGTCGATGCGACGCTTGTGCACGTGGTAGCGGAGGTAGGGCGTCACTTTCTCTCTTTGGACATACTGGCGTAGGTCTTGCGTACCTGCCCCTGCCTTCTTCTTTGCTCCCGCCAGCTCCGAAGCCTGAGTTCACCTCATCCTACATGTCACTTCTTCCTTATCCAGTCCGAAATAGGGGAACCTTTGTGGTCAGAAAGGGGGCCATGAGAGGAAAGGACAGAGGGGCAACCTTTGTGGGCTTGCTCTTGCGCTTGATTGTCTTGATGTGGTCTGAGACGAGCTTGGTGAAGTCGGTGTAGTCCGGGGTCGACTTGTTGCTGGACGGAGTAGGTTGCTTGGCTGAGGAAGGGGTCTTTGGACTGGGAGCAGGACGAGGGCTGGGGCTGCCAGGTGAAAGCGTGACAGTGGAGGCACTGGCTGAAGGGGTGGTTGCGATGGTCAGCGGCAGGTCCTCCTGGGACTGGGAGCTTGATTCTCCTCGCTGCTGCTTGAGGGGCACTGTCGCTCTCGACAGTGAACGACGACTTCTTTGACTCATCTTCCCCTTTTCACTCTTCAATTGCAAGTTGCCTCTTAAGCAAGTGCAAGGCGCAACATCCTACCAAAAACATGGCGCCTATTACTTGCTTACATTTGGGGTAAACATATACAACTACTGCACATCTCTATCTGCCCTGAATAAGGGCAGAGAGGTAGGTACGATTGCTTTACTGGGCGGAATTGGCGGGCTAGGAGATAGCAATGGGTTACACCGAGGGCGTGCACTTTGCAACAGTCACAGCGGCAGAGTGCAGTGCAAACTGCTAGTCTGCGAACTGTCGTTTGGAATGGCTCCTCGCCCCTTTTTTTCCTCACCCTGCCCCCTATTTATAGGCGCGCATTGCAGCAGAAAGGTCATTCGTCTGCAGCTTCAAGCCAGCCTCACCTCGCCTCGCCTCCAGCCTCACCTTGCCTCGCCTCCTCTACGTCTACAAGGCCAGCCCCAGGATGTACATCGGCATGCACGATGGGCGCATCACGGAGATGCGCCTCAAGATGGAGAAGATGGAGGGCACCATCCTCATGACGCAGTGGGGAGAAGGAGAGCAGAAGGAGGCGGTGGGGGAGGTGCTCGACGGCCTCAAGGACCTCCAGTGCCTGCTACAGGAGGAGAAGGAGGAGAAAGAGTTTGTCGGGTATGTGCAGCCATACTCTCCGCCTCATCCGCAACCGCCTACGCCCTCGCCCAAGAAGCAGGAGGACATCAACAGCACTGGCAAGGACGACCAGGACGACCTCGACCAGGACGACATCGTCCCCACCCACGCCAACAGCGGCGGCAAGATCGACCCCATCGAAAGCGCCATCGTCGTCAAGATGGAGGTCCCCGACGAGGACATCAAGACCGACGGCATTGTGAACACCACCGTCATCAAGAGCGAGGAGATCCAGGGGAATGCCAAGAGCGACGCCTACGTGGACAAGATCGACCCCATCGACAGCTCCATCGTCGTCAAGATGGAGGTCCCCGACGAGGACACCAAGACCGACGTCTCCACCGGCATCGGCATCGTCTCCACCCCCGGCACCCCGGCCATCCGCCGCTCCAAACGTACACCTCCCTTTTATCCTCTCTCTCTTTCTTGCTGCCAAAAGATAGACTCACTTTGCGGTGAAGACGATCATGGAGACGGTGTTGGACAAGGACGGACTCAACTGGGCCCAGCGACGCAAGCGGGACCTGGAGTTCGTGTCCCCGCCCCCGGTCTCCAAGAACGCCAATGCCAACACGCCGGGTGAACTCCCCCGCACGCCCGCCCTCTCCAACTCCGGCCCCATCAAGCGCCGCTTCCGCAAAGGTACCTCCCTCTCTATTCCTCTTCTCCTTTTGTAAAGGCAGAGAAGAAGGGCTGCAATTGAGGCTACGCGGTGAAGACCCTGGCGCTGCCGCCGGTGAAGAAGCCCGAGGAGGAGGAGGCCCAGAGCAGCCAGAGCACCATGGTCATCGACTTCGGCCTGGCCCGAAAGGACTTCGGCATCGACGCCGGTGACAAGGAGAACGCCAAGCCCATGTCCCCCTGCGGCCCCGCCTCACCCAACCCCTACGGCTCTGTCTACTCTCCAACCGGCCCCTCCGACACCCCTTCCCTTCCCTAGCCTCAGTCCCCAACCACTTCCCAGGCCTCAAGTCCCCATGCCCCAGCCCCGAGCCCCCATTCCCCGAGCCCTCAACCAGCCCCCTTGCCTACTCTAATCCCTCGCCCTGCACCCCTAGCCGTTGCCTTTGCCTTGTTGAAGTTCGTGTTCTACATCCAGCTTTTGCATGATGTCAAGTTTCTGGTCAAGCTTTTGCCTTTGGGAACCTTTTCGCAGTTTCTCACTTTTGGAGTTTCTCTTATCTGCGCCTCGTTTCGTTTTTGCCCCATTGCGCCTTCTACCAGACTCAATTTCTCTGTCTCATCAGCTATAATTCACATGCAACACAAATGCCAAATAAACAAACAGTGATGCCCAACAATGCCTACCCAAGCAAATGTAGAGTTTGATCGCATGCGAACAAAAAACAGGTAATAATCTTCAAGATAAAAATATCACAAAAATCAATATCGCCAACCAAGAAAATATTCCAATTTTTTTGAGAAATTGGCCCTGAAACTTGTTCTATAAGCTGCATTTAGCGCTTCTGTCATCAACTGAACACATTCCAGTTGGATTTCAGCCTTCAAATTGCAATAAAATGGGAAAAAAAAATTTTTTCTCCCGGTCCCACGGGTGAGGGATTTTCAGACCTCCCGGTCTCGTCCGACCGAGTCTCGGTCACATTTTCAAAAATTAGCCGTTGCCGACCGTCATCGCGACCGGGAGGGTCCCGGTCGGACGCTTAATATGCCTGCCCCAAGCCTCTAGCTCTCTTGCCTCTTTTGCGCAATGTTCAACCAAACGTTCCCCAGTTACAAGATTCATACAAGATATTTCGCTAAAATTAGCGATCAAAACACTGGCAGGGCTAGAGGAGTTGCAAGGAATGGACAAAGGCTGGCCGCTGGCGGTGAGCACGTGGGGAGAGGAGGAGAAGGCGGCGGTGATGGGGACGCTGGAGGCTGGGGCTTTCACGATGGGGCAGCGGACGGCGGCCTTTGAGGCTGCCTTCGCGGCCTTTGTGGGCAGCCGCTTTGCCGTCATGGTCAACTCCGGCTCCTCCGCCAACCTCCTGGCTGTGGCCGCCCTGCGCTACACCAAGGCTGGCCTTCTACCACCAGGCTCCTGAGGTACAGACTCCTTCCCACTGGCGGTGAGCAGGTGGGGAGAGGTGGAGACGGCGGCGGTGATGGGGACGCTGGAGGCTGGGGCTTTCACGATGGGGAAGCGGACGGCGGCCTTTGAGGCTGCCTTCGCGGCCTTTGTGGGCAGCCGCTTTGCCGTCATGGTCAACTCCGGCTCCTCCGCCAACCTCCTGGCTGTGGCCGCCCTGCGCTACACCAAGGCTGGCCTTCTACCACCAGGCTCTGAGGTACAGACTCCTTCCTACTGGCGGTGAGCACGTGGGGAGAGGAGGAGAAGGCGGCGGTGATGGGGACGCTGGAGGCTGGGGCTTTCACGATGGGGCAGCGGACGGCGGCCTTTGAGGCTGCCTTCGCGGCCTTTGTGGGCAGCCGCTTTGCCGTCATGGTCAACTCCGGCTCCTCCGCCAACCTCCTGGCTGTGGCCGCCCTGCGCTACACCAAGGCTGGCCTTCTACCACCAGGCTCTGAGGTACAGACTCCTTCCTACTGGCGGTGAGCACGTGGGGAGAGGAGGAGAAGGCGGCGGTGATGGGGACGCTGGAGGCTGGGGCTTTCACGATGGGGCA
This sequence comes from Ptycholaimellus sp. GST1_10, assembly GCA_030248095.1. Classification (NCBI taxonomy): domain Eukaryota; kingdom Metazoa; phylum Nematoda; class Chromadorea; order Chromadorida; family Chromadoridae; genus Ptycholaimellus; species Ptycholaimellus sp. GST1_10. The sequence continues at coordinate 21,316 of JASANA010003379.1, read as the reverse complement.
GCGGACGGCGGCCTTTGAGGCTGCCTTCGCGGCCTTTGTGGGCAGCCGCTTTGCCGTCATGGTCAACTCCGGCTCCTCCGCCAACCTCCTGGCTGTGGCCGCCCTGCGCTACACCAAGGCTGGCCTTCTACCACCAGGCTCTGAGGTACAGACTCCTTCCTACTGGCGGTGAGCACGTGGGGAGAGGAGGAGAAGGCGGCGGTGATGGGGACGCTGGAGGCTGGGGCTTTCACGATGGGGCAGCGGACGGCGGCCTTTGAGGCTGCCTTCGCGGCCTTTGTGGGCAGCCGCTTTGCCGTCATGGTCAACTCCGGCTCCTCCGCCAACCTCCTGGCTGTGGCCGCCCTGCGCTACACCAAGGCTGGCCTTCTACCACCAGGCTCTGAGGTACAGACTCCTTCCTACTGGCGGTGAGCACGTGGGGAGAGGAGGAGAAGGCGGCGGTGATGGGGACGCTGGAGGCTGGGGCTTTCACGATGGGGCAGCGGACGGCGGCCTTTGAGGCTGCCTTCGCGGCCTTTGTGGGCAGCCGCTTTGCCGTCATGGTCAACTCCGGCTCCTCCGCCAACCTCCTGGCTGTGGCCGCCCTGCGCTACACCAAGGCTGGCCTTCTCCACCAGGCTCTGAGGTACAGACTCCTTCCTACTGGCGGTGAGCACGTGGGGAGAGGAGGAGAAGGCGGCGGTGATGGGGACGCTGGAGGCTGGGGCTTTCACGATGGGGCAGCGGACGGCGGCCTTTGAGGCTGCCTTCGCGGCCTTTGTGGGCAGCCGCTTTGCCGTCATGGTCAACTCCGGCTCCTCCGCCAACCTCCTGGCTGTGGCCGCCCTGCGCTACACCAAGGCTGGCCTTCTACCACCAGGCTCTGAGGTACAGACTCCTTCCTACTGGCGGTGAGCACGTGGGGAGAGGAGGAGAAGGCGGCGGTGATGGGGACGCTGGAGGCTGGGGCTTTCACGATGGGGAAGCGGACGGCGGCCTTTGAGGCTGCCTTCGCGGCCTTTGTGGGCAGCCGCTTTGCCGTCATGGTCAACTCCGGCTCCTCCGCCAACCTCCTGGCTGTGGCCGCCCTGCGCTACACCAAGGCTGGCCTTCTACCACCAGGCTCTGAGGTACAGACTCCTTCCTACTGGCGGTGAGCACGTGGGGAGAGGAGGAGAAGGCGGCGGTGATGGGGACGCTGGAGGCTGGGGCTTTCACGATGGGGCAGCGGACGGCGGCCTTTGAGGCTGCCTTCGCGGCCTTTGTGGGCAGCCGCTTTGCCGTCATGGTCAACTCCGGCTCCTCCGCCAACCTCCTGGCTGTGGCCGCCCTGCGCTACACCAAGGCTGGCCTTCTATCACCAGGCTCTGAGGTACAGACTCCTTCCTACTGGCGGTGAGCACGTGGGGAGAGGAGGAGAAGGCGGCGGTGATGGGGACGCTGGAGGCTGGGGCTTTCACGATGGGGAAGCGGACGGCGGCCTTTGAGGCTGCCTTCGCGGCCTTTGTGGGCAGCCGCTTTGCCGTCATGGTCAACTCCGGCTCCTCCGCCAACCTCCTGGCTGTGGCCGCCCTGCGCTACACCAAGGCTGGCCTTCTACCACCAGGCTCTGAGGTACAGACTCCTTCCTACTGGCGGTGAGCACGTGGGGAGAGGAGGAGAAGGCGGCGGTGATGGGGATGCTGGAGGCTGGGGCTTTCACGATGGGGAAGCGGACGGCGGCCTTTGAGGCTGCCTTCGCGGCCTTTGTGGGCAGCCGCTTTGCCATCATGGTCAACTTCGGCTCCTCCGCCAACCTCCTGGCTGTGGCCGCCCTGCGCTACACCAAGGCTGGCCTTCTACCACCAGGCTCTGAGGTACAGACTCCTTCCTACTGGCGGTGAGCACGTGGGGAGAGGAGGAGAAGGCGGCGGTGATGGGGACGCTGGAGGCTGGGGCTTTCACGATGGGGAAGCGGACGGCGGCCTTTGAGGCTGCCTTCGCGGCCTTTGTGGGCAGCCGCTTTGCCGTCATGGTCAACTCCGGCTCCTCCGCCAACCTCCTGGCTGTGGCCGCCCTGCGCTACACCAAGGCTGGCCTTCTACCACCAGGCTCTGAGGTACAGACTCCTTCCTACTGGCGGTGAGCACGTGGGGAGAGGAGGAGAAGGCGGCGGTGATGGGGACGCTGGAGGCTGGGGCTTTCACGATGGGGCAGCGGACGGCGGCCTTTGAGGCTGCCTTCGCGGCCTTTGTGGGCAGCCGCTTTGCCGTCATGGTCAACTCCGGCTCCTCCGCCAACCTCCTGGCTGTGGCCGCCCTGCGCTAAAATATTGGAAATTTTGAAAACCTAGTAAGTCATGAGAGCCGCATAACTACTGGTGATATCCAATTTAGTCCTTTTTTCTTGACAGGCTTACCTCTAAGAATTTCGTGCCAGGATTCCTTCAAGACTGCTGCAGTTTTTGCTGTTTTAAACCCATAAATTCTCTCACTTTTAGCAGATGGAATGTATCTAAATATATAAATAATTAGATGATTGGAATATAGGCTGGCTCCTAGAACCCCCCCCCCAAGACTTACACCCCCCCAAGATATACACCATATTTGAGTTGGAATCTTGAAAGGTACTCCTGGTAGGGGACAAGCCCCTACTCCTGGTAGGCATGCGCCTGCCATCCGGTATAGACTAACTATGTTTGTAAAAAAAAGTAGGTATTTAATCATCTACATGAAAACTCCGTGAGTTTAAATTTCGAGATATGTAAAAAGAAGTATGTTAAGGCATTTATTTTATTTTATTTTATTTTATTTTATTTTATTTTATTTTATTTTATTTTTTTTATTTATTATTTATTTTATAGTATTTTATTGCGCGGCCGCAGGCCGCCTGCCGCGGAGGGCAGGGCTGTCAGAGCTCCGGAGGCCGTAGGGCATGGGTGCGGAGGCCCCGGAGCGTAGCCCAGCATGCGAAGCATGCTAGGCGAAGCGTAGGGGCCGTAGCACCCATGCCCGAAGGCCGGAGGAGCTCTGGCGCCCTGCCCGGAGCGGCGGGCGGCCAAGGCCCGCTTTAACAGTTACCCCAGTTTTCGTCCGTCTGTCCGCATATATATATCTATATATATATGTGTGTGGTTCCGGAGCCCGTACTCCTCGGTTTTTCAATGAAATTGGCTGAAATTTTGCATGGAGGTCCGTCTAGGTGGTGGCTCGGGACGTTTTTGTGCGCTTGGCGCAATTTTTTGAATTTCTTGATTTATGGTCAAAAAACCTCGAAAATGGAGACCTCAAAATTCGAAATGTTTTCGAAAACTTGCATTTTACTTTTATTAGTTATTTATTATTATTTAGATTATTGTTTATCATTTAAATGCCTCAGAAACCAAAAATATACCTAGACCAATTTGTTACTTTGTACCTTTGATTGTCATTTTATGGTGATTATATATTTCATTGCTTAACAAGTTGAACAAGGCCGCGCATCTATTGGCGATAGCTGATAATACCTTGTTTTTACTAGCAAATATTTTATTTTTGTTAACCATTCTTTTTTATAATAAAATTTTAATTTTTTTCATTTTATTTTTTGTATGCTTAAAGTTGAAGAAATATCTGGTACCATTGGCAAGCCAAAATTAAAACTCTTTTCTCCAAAAAATTGACAGCCTCGAGTACAAAGCCAACGAAATTGATCTACTACTAATGGAATATTTTTGAACGCTTTTAAAGTTGAGGAAATAACTGGTACCATCGGCAAGCCGAAATAAAGCTCTTTTCTCCTGAAAAAATCGATTGCCCCGAGTGTAAAGCCAAAGAAATTGCCCTACTACTACTAGTGAAATCTGCTGTGTCACCTGCATTTTGTTTGAGCGCGCATGAAAAGAGCCCTGGAACTGCGCGCGAAAACAAAATGCAAATGCCCCAAAAGCAGATTTCACTAGTAGTAGTAGGACAATTTCTTTGGCTTTGCACTCGGGGCAATCGATTGTTTCAGGAGAAAAGAGCTTTATTTCGGCTTGCCGATGGTACCAGTTATAGTACCCTTCGGGGGGGGGGGTGTATATCTTCGGGGGGGGGGGGTGTATATCTTCGGGGGGGGGGTGTATATCTTCGGGGGGGGGGGGGGGGTTCTAGGAGCCCGCCGGAATATATTTTTTGGGTGACACATTTTGATGGCAGTTTGAGGTGCAAGCTGTTGGGTGCCAGTTATCGGGTGCAAACTGTTGCAAGTGCGAACTGTCGTGACGTGACACCTTTTGTCCCTTTGGTGAAATTACACTGAGCGCAGCTTTGTCTTTGTTATGGATTGCTCCCTTTGCTATTGAAGATGGCCGGGATCGGATTTGATGATTTGCGTTTTGCTGGAAGACTTTTGTGAATCCGTAGGGACAAAACTTACATAATGATTATTAGTACGTAATTAGACATTGAAAACAGGTCAACAGCAGATCTAGAAACATAACTAGTTTAGAAAATTATAAAGAATATAAAGTCAAAATAATAGAATGAGAATTGCTAAATTTCGGCACAGGCAAAAGTGGGCACTACAACATGGCAGCATATGTGGCCATTAGTTGCATGAAAGCTTCCAAGCCCTGGCGGTAGTTGTCGTCCAGCATTGGCCGGGACTCCCAGTGCACAAAGTCCATCATCCGAACTTCCACCTTCACCGGCAGGCTTATGTCACCTAAGTCTTTTGCCTCTTTAGCTCGAAATCCTGATTATCACATCTTTCATCGCAAAAATACAGTTTTTTGAATCGAACCGAATTGTAATATAAATATTTTTATCTAACAGGCAAAAGCAACCTTCATAGATGAGCAGTATACTGGACGAGTAAAACTGGAAGTCCTTTTGCTCTTTGAAAAAATCATCTATTTTGTGTAGCTTTGTCAGCATCTGCTCAAGGATATCCTTGGAGCGATTGGTACTCAGGAAATAGCTTTTCATTACTGCAAAAAATCACTGCTTAAACTAGCTACATCTAAAATTTCAGAAATGGTTAGTTCGAATACTGTTCAGCCATACACTGTCAACCATTAGTGAGCTAAAGATTTGGCTAAAGCTCTTCACACTCTGATAAAACCTTACGGTCAATTGTTTGATCGCTTGTTATATGTCGTGTATCTCGCAGGGATTTCTTATTATATCTCCACATACCACTATCCTTTTTTCGCCAAACCTGTAAAAATCAGTGGCATTTGGAGTGAGAAAAGCAATAGCTAGTTTTGATATACGAGTCAGTGCTGAATTGAAACGGTGCAACTTACCCGGTAGCCTTCAACGACCCATCCTAATTCATGTATGTGTGGATACATCATTCGCGCGTATTTCTCTCCCTGACAAGCATCGCCTTGTTGTGAAAAACCAATAAAACCTTCATGTTATGTGAACTTTGAAAAATGCTTTAGTTTTTGAATTAATGCAAAACATTGAAAGCAATAACATGGCGATCTGTGGGCTCCCACGTTTGCTTGCCTATTTTGATATCCATAATGGAAGGCCTTCGGAACTGATGGGTTAAATCTTCCAGCACGAGACAACCTAAAATTGATCTGACTATTAAAAATGAGGCAAATAGTTTAACATCAAATTTTTATCGAATTTCAGTGGGGCACCATGTTTTGAGATCAAAGATTTTTGAAGCTCTTGTTTCCAAATCCAAAATGGGCACCCGTCCCGGTGGTTTGAGGCTGGTATCTGTGCGATAAGCAGAATTCATACGATAGCCAGTGCTCTGAACTGTGCGAGTGCCGTAGAAGGCGGGTATGAATTGTAGTATTGGGTGCTGCCGCCTGGTAACTTCCCGATAGAAGACCAATTCTGGCTCCCATTCCTTTGAGTGCACTTCAATCCCAATATTAACTCTGTCCTTTAATCGCATGGGGTTCAGAAAATCGCATATGGCATTGTCGAAAGAATCAATGCAGAAAATTATACTGGTCTTCGCCATTGTTGCCTTTTAATTGTTTGATTTTACTCAGAAGTCAATCAATGTCTAAATGTGAGTCTAGAAATTAGCTTGGCTAAAACATTTTTTCAGATGCGTGACAAAAGAACTTACGTATTTTCTTTTGCACTGGCTTCAAGACATATTCTGCAACCGGCAAGAAAAATAAACAATGTTTTGAAATTTCTCATAAATAAGGTTGTCATATTTTCGCTTTGTTCTCATCAATAAGTCCAATGAAATCGCAGGTATTTTGAGCACGTTGCCCAGGTAATTCAACAATTAAAAAATTGGAATTTTAAAATTTTGTCAAGCTGAAAGATAACTGTCGTGGATGAAAAGGGAGTGTTGGCCAGCGACCCTGAGCTGGAATTTGGCGTCGGTATCAATTAGAACCGGCCAGTCGTCCACCACAGCATTGGCCTAGTACTTGAAATTATTCAAATGATTTCCTCATAAAAGGCAACAAAAAATATGGAACAAATTTCTACATGATTTGCGGGGAAAATTAATTAAATGCTAGCTACCATAGATATCTAAGAGTTGATTTAATATTCGCAACCCCTAAGGCAGCAATATTTTGTGGACCAATTTTCGAGGCTCCTTCCTAATTTTCGAGGCTCCTTAACTCTTTCTCCGTAATCCTTCTCACATACTGAATGCACGTTTTCCTAGCTGCAACCTGGCCAACAAGCGGCGGCATAGTGACCGGAGGCGGTGGTATTATTCGGCGCACAACTTGGTTCAGGTACTCCTGGCCCAGGTCAAGCACCTCCTGACCCTTTCCAAGGTACTCCTGCTCCAGGTACTCCTGGCCCTGCTTCAAGTACGCCTGGCCCTTGTCCAGGTAGGCCTGGCCGCGCTTCAGGTACTCCTGACCCGGCAGCTGCTCTATCGGTCGCACCTGAATATGGAGCAGTTTAGCCTTCTATTTTTTTCTGACAGAAAAGGGTGAGGCAGACTATGAAGATGAGTTGCAGGAGCTGGAAAAGTACGGCGACTGAGAGGATGCAGAAGAGGAGCCAGTAGGTCACGCCCATTTTCCGCCAGCTGACTCACTGCTGTCATCAAACTTGGATTCTGAAAAAATGATGGAGCTATTTCGAAGCCGTTGGACTTTCAGCATCAGTATGAGAGCAATTAAAATGCGCTTTAGAAAATTAAGTAGATTGAATTTAAAAATGGGCCGGGGGGGGGGGGTTAGTTTAGGATATTATAGCTTTGGCTCACGTTTGCAGTTCGAGTAGTTAGGGTGATTGCCTAAATTTGAGTAACATATACAACGGTGATAGTTTACAGCGAACTTAGGAGGGGCTCCATTTTTATTAGGGACATGTATGCTAACACGGCTAATCTTAACGCGAATAGACAGGCTCGAAAAGGGAAACGAGAGGCCCTCAATTGAAAGCACCGAGTAACAGCAAACTACAAAGGCTGTTTAGGGGATTAAGCATACACTATGTATCGATAAAATCAAAACCTGCTGCAATAACTATTTTCAACCGATGGCCAGTTACTTTTAGAGAGATTATGTTTCTGGAAGGTTAACTGCTAAAAATCACTTCGATTTTTTGGCTATCTTGCTTTTATAACTTGCTACAAAGAATAGTGAACGAATTTGTTGAAAAATTTGACTCGACTTTTTTAATTTTTCTTTTTGTTTTTTTTGTCTCTTTTTGTCGTAGCCCATTTCTTTTAATCAACATCGATAATTTTGGCACTGTTTTATGGCACTGTTTCATTCAAGTTTCAACTTTGGCAATGTTTCATTTCAAAAAAGTTTTTGTGAAAGGAAAAATTTGGCCAGATACAGATTTTTCTAAACCTTTGAATAATAATTGTCTAAAAGTAGACACGCAGAATTTTAACTATAGGTGGCTGCCGCAATAAGTGCACCTGGTAAACTTGACATCGCAGTAGTTGTTTCCAACAAATTGGCAGTGTTAAAATTGTCGCAAGCAATATTTTTAAAATCTGGTACCATAAGCCAGCTCAGCCTCAGCTCAGCTCACCGATTCTCCCGCCCAACTTGTCTTTTGGTGCAGTTACATGTTCCTTTCCTGCAACTCTCTACTTTCAGCATGCAGTGATGCAGTGCTGTTTTTCTCCCAGTTTCTTTGCTGGTTGACGAATAAAACAAACAAACAAACAAGGTGAAGCTCTCTTTTTTCTCAAAATTTGATTGGTAATTATTCATCCGAAAAATCAGCTAAAAGTTTTGAATGCAGTTAAATGTCTGCCGGAAAATTGTGGGTAGCAAAAGTAGGGCCAAGCCGTGGATTGAACACGGGACCTCTCGCACCCTAAGCGAGAATCATACCACTAGACCACTTGGCCGATGTTTACCCTTCTTCCCCAATCTGTTTCACCGCTGATTCTTCCAATCGAGCTGTAATGTTCGCAATGCTGAGTTCACGCAGTGCGGGATGTCAAGATGTTGGCATGGGAAAAAAGGATTCGAGGAAGAGAGACTCTGCAGTTAGATGATGGCGTAGAATGATTTCCAAAAGTATATATGTGTTAGAGTGCTTGCTAAATGGCAGGCTATACTGGTATTGCCTAAGAGTCCGGTTGTCGCTATAGTTTACGTTATTTATTTAACTACTTATCTTTTGCGGTAAAATGACTATCATTGCCTCATCCCGAATCAATTAACGGCCGAAAATTTCCGTTGTGCAAGTTTCTGACCTGTTAATTTTGACAAAAAACGCTTTCATTGAGTGGCTTTCTTTTGACATTTTGCATATTAGGTATATGCGGTGTCAAATCAACCCATACTTGCAGTTGGACATGCCACAGTGTCCAATCTTTTCACTTTGAAAAACCATTTGCATCAAAAAGTTCACTTCATATACCTTCATCTCGGAATTTAAGAGAGCTTTTTTGAGAGGTTGAAAAGTGGGACGGACAAAAAATTTTACCCCCCTTTTTTATATTTTTTATGAAAAGTATACATGTTTTTTAGACTTTTGGTAGAGTGTGAGTGTTCAAAACTCAAAATTCGATTTTTGGCGAATTTTTGAATGTAAAAAAACGGCCGATTTTTTAATCATCTATAACTCTCGATCTGCTCAACGGATTTTGATGATTTGACCACCAATCGAACCGTCTCAATAAGAAGAATATTTTGTTTTTTTTGTTCATTTCTCTACGATCATTTCCTGCCGAGTTATTCAAAAAAAATCAGTTTTTCAGTTTTCAAAATTTCAAAAAATTTATGTTTTCGATGTAAAAATTTCATTTGCGCCAGACGAGTCCCATTTTTTCTGAAATTTCAGGTAATTTTACATATTTCTACCAATCTATAACTTTGAAAGCCTTGGACCATCAGAGATATTTGAGGTTGAAAATTTGCAACTTCATATTGGCCCCATGTTATAGCTTAGGCAAAAAATAAGCAAAAAAATTTTTGTCTCTGAATGCCAATTTTTTAGCTCAGTAAATTTCTTTTAACCCGTATCCATCTAGCTGTGTGGTTTTTAGCTTCAGTTTTGACCTTTGAGTGCGAAAATTTTGATATTGTTTTTCCCTATGCTGTAGCATAGGCAATGTTGTAGCATATGAAAAGTTGCAGTCAAAATTTTCGCACTCAAAGGTCAAAACTGAAGCTAAAAACCCCACAGCTAGATGGATACGGGTTAAAAGAAATTTACTGAGCTAAAAAATTGGCATTCAGAGACAAAAATTTTTTTGCTTATTTTTTGCCTATGCTATAACATGGGGCCAATATGAAGATGCAAATTTTCAACCTCAAATATCTCTGATGGTCCAAGGCTTTCAAAGTTATAGATTGGTACAAATATGTAAAATTACCTGAAATTTCAGAAAAAATGGCTCTCGTCTGGCGCAAATGAAATTTTTACATCGAAAACATAAATTTTTTGAAATTTTGAAAACTGAAAAACTGATTTTTTGTAAATAACTCGGCAGGAAATGATCGTAGAGAAATGAACAAAAAAAACAAAATATTCTTCTCATTGAGACGATTCGATTGGTGGTCAAATCATCAAAATCCGTTGAGCAGATCGAGAGTTATAGATGATTAAATAATCGGCCGTTTTTTTACATTCAAAAATTCGCCAAAAATCGAATTTTGAGTTTTGAACACTCACACTCTACCAAAAGTCTAAAAAACATGTATACTTTTCATAAAAAATATAAAAAAGGGGGGTAAAATTTTTTGTCCGTCCCTCTATTTCAAACATTTGACCTTCTCAGAAAAACTCTCTTAATTTATTATTTCCTTGGACAGACGAGTAGTTTCTGTCCGGTCTAAAATTTAATTTTGTACAAAGATAACTTTGCACCAAGAGCCTACCTTAATCGCTAGATGCAAGTTGAGGCAGTACTTCGGGGTCGGCCTAGTTTCTTCAACCACCTCAAAAATGACAACACTTCACACCATTCCATGCCCAAAAACCCCAACATAATTGGATGGAATTCCCAGTCGCAGAGCGTAGTAGCAGCTCGTTCCTCTAGCACATCCACACCTGTGGCTGATCTCAAACACGGCCTATTTACATATTCTGTACCTAAAACTTCCAAAAGACAGCAACTGCCAGGACTGGCCTGAATTTCCCCCAGGCTCGTCCAGTCAGGGCGTACGAGGCCCGGCCGTACACATCGAAGGCTGTGCTTTGGTCAGCTATGGGCTGCACTGCAGGGAGCCCCCGTCATGCACCGCCCATGCACCAATGAGTCAGAGGAACCGGACTGTCCATCGTAGAGCAGCACCCGGGCTGGTCCAGGCACCCCGTAGACTGAGGGACAGGTGAGGAGTCCCTGAACGCTCACTCGATACCAGCCACCCCCGGAGACAAGGCGAAGAATTAGGAGGGCAGGGATGAGACGGAGAACCATGATGCAGTGCGCTCTGCTGGGGAATGGCAGGGTTTCAAGGCTTTATGCCTGGCTGATGATTGACGCTTCTGAGGTGGCTGGGCGGAGAATAGGAGCATCATGAACAAGGTGCAATTGATACGCCTGGCTCAGCATACTAAAAGTATTTGCAATCGTTCGTTGAAGATTAAGTTGACCTAACATTCGGATTCCCAACAGTTTCACAGAAACAGAATGCAATATGACAGAACATCGTATGTAATAGTTCAATCATTGTCAATTTTCATAACAGAACTCGACTCGACTCTGATTCGCTAAGCATGAAATTAGATGTCGCAAAATATTCTCTACAAGGCGACTTCACGTAATTGCGGAGGCATCAAATGAATAAAAACCGGGCTGACCAATACATAAACCAATATGTAGAAGTTGAACAGCGAGAACATGACTAAGCAAAAAGCGATTTGATCAAGGAGAAATAGCCGTTGCACTCCTCCTGTTCCACCACAAAAGCCCTTTCTCCTGGTGAGCTGTGTACTGCCCTATCTAAATTTATGGTTGTACTGTTTTCATCAGCGATTTTTCCTCATTGGTGGAAACGCTGGCCGTTGAATTGCTAGCTAGAAAGATGATCCGCATGAATCTTTGATTCCCAAATGCAGCGGAAGCAAAATACCACGTTCCTAAATATCAGCCTGAAACATGCAATGTGCCGATCTAGGAAACGCTTCAGAAAATGACTCACGTTGATTGTGGCTGCTAGCATACAAAAAAGGATGCCTTGCGTCGGAAGAACCATAAGAAAACAAACCATCGTCCTCGAATGCTGAGCAAATAAGGCAAAAAGGTCGAGGATGGTCAAGAGAGTCGAATAGTCAATCGGCCATAAATCCGCCGGGATAGCGGGCTGGGCGAGGCTGGCCTGAATGTGATGAGGCCGGGAGTTCAAGATCAGGCGCCCTCAAAACCAGCCAGCTTCTCATTCACGCCAAAAATTTTACGCGCGTTGGCACCAAAAGCGCCAGACTTCTTCTGCGCATTTAGCAGATCTTTATCTAAGCACACAAAGATGACGGATATTGCCACAGGACTTGACTAAATCAGTTTGAAAAATAAGCTACATCAAAAATTCTGACCCAATGTCAGGCCGGATGGACAGCGGGGATTCTCTGCTGGCCGCCAGCATGGCGCAACTGAGGCCCTTCCAACAGCCCATCCAGTACCCGCGTTCCCGCACAGCCGTACCCTCGTTCGGCTCTCTTTTGACCTCCTCTTCTTCTGCCCTTCTATCCCCTCTCTCACCGTCTCGCTAACCTCGATTGCCGTTCCAGCTTGAACGGCAGGCTGCAGCAGAAGAGTGCGCCTTTCACCTACGTTCAGGCCCCACAGCAGTCACCTGGCTTATGGTTTCGGTAAAAATTGGAAATTTAAGTCCCAATTTATGGGAGTCACAGGAGGACGGATGTGGGACTGGCGGAGAATCGAACAGCCACGCAGGCGATTCAGCCGGAAGTCATCAACCTCCTCATCAACTTCTTCCAGGCCGCCATCGCCTCCAACCGCGTCTTCTCCATTGTGAACCCATGGCCTTCCGTCCCAGACCCTGACTACAAGCAGCGTTTGGCCATCGATCCACAGGCTCCCCGCGAGTCCCTTCCCATCATCAAAAAGGTTTCTGCAGCCAAATCTTGTCTTCTCAAATTAAGACTAAAATAGAACACTAAAAAACGAGAATTAAACCTGCACAAATTTAATTAATCATTAAAAATACCAATTCAATAAAAACCATTTTGTGTGCAAAAAATAAATTTAAATTGCCAAAAAATTAAAATTAAAGAAAAATTCACCAATCTTTGCCCAGATCCTACAAGCCCTGCCCTGCCCAAGAGAGCTGCACCAGAAGGGCCTGAACGAGGCTCTGTCCAGCCATAGGCTGGCAGTGTCGCTGTTACGCTGGCTGCTGGACTCCAATGGCGCCTCCTTCCAGGCCCTGCTGTCGAGGCAGCGGCTGAGCTTCCTGCCCACGCCGCTCCAGTTCCTCATGCTCTCCGACAGCCCCGCCAAGGATGACGCCTTCAACGCCGTCGCCCGCCAGTCCGCCATCCCCACCCTCTTCGCCTTCCACGGCTCCCCTTTGGACAACTGGCACTCCATCATCCGCAAGGGCCTCATCGTCGCCAGCGGGACACAGTATCAGGTCAGCTTTGGGTTTTTGATACAAAAACAAAAAAAATAGATTGGGTACCCAAATACTGGTCAATTCTGATGGGCGGAAAAAAATTGTACCGAATATAAGCATAAACGCAAAATGCTCAGTATCCTTGACACTAAAGTCAATCGCAGTCATTATTTCAGCTGAATGGCGCAGTGCATGGGAGCGGAATCTACCTGAGCCCTTTGGGCTCAGTGAGCACTCAGTACTGTTTCTCACGGTCGCCGGCCGTGCCAGTGGCGCCCAGTCCAGCCTGCAGCATGCACGACTGCAGCGACAGCGGACGCTTCATCACCAGCCCCGCCGATGTCTGCTGCATGGCCATCTGCGAGGTTAGGCGCCCGCCACTTCCCCCTCTTCCCTCTTTTCCACCTTTCCTCATCTAATCAAGCTTGACAATATTACTGTCCAACCGGCCCAGGGTAGTGCAAATTTTGCTCCAAGGACCCAGTTGGGGAAGGTGAAAGAGGGCTAAGACGCTGCAAAGCTGATCCGATCTTCAGGTGGTGGACTCGCCGTCACTGACCAAGGTACCTGAGAAGGCCATCTGGGTAGAGACTAAGCCAGAGCACGTGGCCACCCGCTTCCTCATTGTCAGCAAGAGCCGCGAAGCCAAACAGAGCCTCACGGCGCTCAACCTCGCCGCCCACCATGATGAGCTCCGCCAGGCCATGAAACTCAGAACCGATCGCCTTTCGAGACGTTTTTCTACTCTTTTCTGGTGATTTTTTCGTTTCTTTTACGCATGCCATTTAGGATCGTTTCACTTCTAGTCGTTTCTCGAGCTACGCATTTTGTGGTGCAAAAATGCTTGCTTGCTAGTGTTTGGTGGTGAAGCAAAGAGTAGATATGTCAGTAAAAATTTTTAGAGAAAACAACGAAATTAATGAGGAATTAAAAATACCTAATTAAAAAAAATAATATTTTATTTTTGACAACAATAAAATACTTTATTTTTATTTGTTGTGAATTAAGTGCCTCAATACTTGTCATTCACTCCCGCTCATAATCGGTTCAAGTATTTTGTAAAACTTTTGATGCGTTGAAACAAATCGCTGTCAAAAACAACACCATCATGTTTGAAGTGATTTTGTGGCCTTTTGGCCAACAAACTCACCATGCAGTTTGACGAAGCTTCCGTAATTAAAATAAATTTTGTGGTCTTACGCAAAGTTGACTGCAAGTCAAGCAGTCAAGGTATTGAGCAACTAGTACTCCTTATCACCATAATCGTCGTCCTCCTAGGTGGCGACGGAAGGACAATGCAAATTAAAAGGAAAGCACAGATGGTGTCGAGTTGAATTTCTTTCAATCTTTAAGGAAAATTTGCCTTAAGTCTCTAGTTTATGTCAAAGCCAAAGAAATGAGAAAGTCAAGAAGAAAGTCAAGTCCCAACTTCTTGTCATCACTCACGACGACGAGGAGATTGTCAAGAGGCTCACAACTTCCTGCGACCAAATTTGTCCAAGTTGAATTTGTTTCACTCAGATGCAACCAGGAATGAACATTATAAACTACGGATGGCTGTATTCCAGTTACCAAAGACAACAAAGAGCGAAGAAGGGTTTTTAAAGTTGATTCGCTGTTCCTGACAACTGAGGAAAATGTTCATTGTTGGCAGGTGCTTTTTCGTGTGCTGTGTTTATGTGACTGCGGAACAAGTGTTTTAAGGGAGCTCCATTTTATTGCTTTTTGCCAAACTCAATTTCATCCATTTGTTTCTTTCTCATTACGTAAACATGAAGTTGGAAAACAACAAATAGTTTTGTTTCCCAATTAAATTACGCATATCAATTCCATTCTATGATTAGCAAAAACTATTTTTTTATCCTTGTGAGAACTTATTGGCTTTTGCCTTTCAGCCTGCAAAACAGTTATGATGAACAAAGAGAAGAAGTAGGATGGTGCAAAAAACCAGTCATGCGGAACTGGCAGATGACGGAATGTGGGCTATTACGGCCGTAGTCCATGAGACCCTCGGGTCCGAGCACTCCTACGTTCTCAAAACCCTGCTCCTCGTATTCGTCGTACTCGTTGGGCTCGTCGAATTTCCATTCATCCAGGGCTTCAAAGCTGGCCAATATTATTGGTCATTGCAAATATTTGCGAGCCAATTTACAAAATCCACGATGATTTCCGCCTTAATTTTTTGAAAAAAAAACTTTTTTTAGGTGAATATACCAGTTTTTTTCTTGCCATCAGGCATGTGCCACATCCAACCCTCGTCCACCTCCGTCTGCCCGGGCTCCTGCTGTAGGTTCATCACAAAGCGGTAGTCCCCGAACTCTTCCTTCAAAAATATGGATTATCTTTTTTTGCAACTTATTTTCCTTTTTGCAGCCTAAAAATATTTGCGTTGTTAATGGGGAAGAGGTGTGAACCAGATTGAGTTTCTGAACTAGATGATTAATCCGGCGGGAGTGACGAGGTGCCGCGAGGTGTCCACCAAGGCCGGAGCAAAAGTCTCGGGCCTCAGTCAGGCTGTAGTTCTGGGTGGTGAGGCGAGCCGACCAGCAGAAGTTCACCAGCTCCACGTGCTGCTCATCAGCCAGGCACTGCTCCAGACCTGGACATCCTATTTTCTCATAAGTTCAGATGATTAGTCGGTCTTATGCTA
Organism: Ptycholaimellus sp. GST1_10; assembly: GCA_030248095.1. Lineage (NCBI taxonomy): Eukaryota > Metazoa > Nematoda > Chromadorea > Chromadorida > Chromadoridae > Ptycholaimellus > Ptycholaimellus sp. GST1_10. The sequence continues at coordinate 5,738 of JASANA010003379.1, read as the reverse complement.
TTTGAACGGGTACATTTAAAAAACATCATCCAGCCACTACTCCAGACCTCCTCCTACAACTGGCTCCTATGATTGAGCAAAACATGACGCTTCCTCCCGTTTAAATGCGCTTCACTCACAGTCTCATTTACTTGCTTGATGTAGACAAGAACACTACTCGGTCGGTTACCTATGAGGGGGAACTGACAGATGGGTATGTGAGGACTTTTGGAGCCCTTATCGTGGAGTCCGTCCGGCTTCAGGGCACCCACATTTTCGTACCCGTTCTCGCCCTCGTCATTGTGCTCCATCGGCTGACCGGTCGCCCAGCCCTCCAGCACTGCAATGCCCAATTTCCCGCCTGTCTTGAAGAACCGAATTTGGTACTCTGATCAATCTTTGGCTTGGTTTGGTTGCAATATGACTGAATGAAAGGTGCTGGAGTGTGCTAACGAAGTGTTTTGCTGCCATTTGGCAGGTGCCATTCCCAGGCGTCGTCCACAGCTATTGCCGAAGCCTCCTGCCGCAGGTTCACAGCAAAGCTGTAGTCCACAAACTCCGCCTATAACGCCTGCCTAATTTCATATTTCCAGATCCGCTTAGCTTGCATTCTTTCTGAATTGTAATATATGTCGACTGCTATGCTGATTTTCACTGAGAGCTTTGATGGCAGAGTAAAGGGAAGAGGAGAACCAAATGCAAGTCTTGAATGAGCTGCTGAAGGAGGCCAGGTTGCCAGGGCGCTGCCAGGGCGCCGCCAAGATCAGAGCAGAAAAGGCGAGAGTCATCCTGGCTCAGCGGCTGCATAGGGGAGAGGAGAACCAAATGCAAGTCTTGAATGAGCTGCTGAAGGAGGCCAGGTTGCCAGGGCGCTGCCAGGGCGCCGCCAAGATCAGAGCAGAAAAGGCGAGAGTCATCCTGGCTCAGCGGCTGCATAGGGAGGAGGAGAACCAAATGCAAGTCTTGAATGAGCTGCTGAAGGAGGCCAGGTTGCCAGGGCGCTGCCAGTGCGCCGCCAAGATCAGAGCAGAAAAGGCGAGAGTCATCCTGGCTCAGCGGCTGCATAGGGAGGAGGAGAACCAAATGCAAGTCTTGAATGAGCTGCTGAAGGAGGCCAGGTTGCCAGGGCGCTGCCAGTGCGCCGCCAAGATCAGAGCAGAAAAGGCGAGAGTCATCCTGGCTCAGCGGCTGCATAGGGAGGAGGAGAACCAAATGCAAGTCTTGAATGAGCTGCTGAAGGAGGCCAGGTTGCCAGGGCGCTGCCAGTGCGCCGCCAAGATCAGAGCAGAAAAGGCGAGAGTCATCCTGGCTCAGCGGCTGCATAGGGAGGAGGAGAACCAAATGCAAGTCTTGAATGAGCTGCTGAAGGAGGCCAGGTTGCCAGGGCGCTGCCAGTGCGCCGCCAAGATCAGAGCAGAAAAGGCGAGAGTCATCCTGGCTCAGCGGCTGCATAGGGAGGAGGAGAACCAAATGCAAGTCTTGAATGAGCTGCTGAAGGAGGCCAGGTTGCCAGGGCGCTGCCAGTGCGCCGCCAAGATCAGAGCAGAAAAGGCGAGAGTCATCCTGGCTCAGCGGCTGCATAGGGAGGAGGAGAACCAAATGCAAGTCTTGAATGAGCTGCTGAAGGAGGCCAGGTTGCCAGGGCGCTGCCAGTGCGCCGCCAAGATCAGAGCAGAAAAGGCGAGAGTCATCCTGGCTCAGCGGCTGCATAGGGAGGAGGAGAACCAAATGCAAGTCTTGAATGAGCTGCTGAAGGAGGCCAGGTTGCCAGGGCGCTGCCAGTGCGCCGCCAAGATCAGAGCAGAAAAGGCGAGAGTCATCCTGGCTCAGCGGCTGCATAGGGAGGAGGAGAACCAAATGCAAGTCTTGAATGAGCTGCTGAAGGAGGCCAGGTTGCCAGGGCGCTGCCAGGGCGCCGCCAAGATCAGAGCAGAAAAGGCGAGAGTCATCCTGGCTCAGCGGCTGCATAGGGGAGGAGGAGAACCAAATGCAAGTCTTGAATGAGCTGCTGAAGGAGGCCAGGTTGCCAGGGCGCTGCCAGTGCGCCGCCAAGATCAGAGCAGAAAAGGCGAGAGTCATCCTGGCTCAGCGGCTGCATAGGGAGGAGGAGAACCAAATGCAAGTCTTGAATGAGCTGCTGAAGGAGGCCAGGATGCCAGGGCGCCGCCAAGATCAGAGCAGAAAAGGCGAGAGTCATCCTGGCTCAGCGGCTGCATAGGGAGGAGGAGAACCAAATGCAAGTCTTGAATGAGCTGCTGAAGGAGGCCAGGTTGCCAGGGCGCTGCCAGTGCGCCGCCAAGATCAGAGCAGAAAAGGCGAGAGTCATCCTGGCTCAGCGGCTGCATAGGGAGGAGGAGAACCAAATGCAAGTCTTGAATGAGCTGCTGAAGGAGGCCAGGTTGCCAGGGCGCTGCCAGTGCGCCGCCAAGATCAGAGCAGAAAAGGCGAGAGTCATCCTGGCTCAGCGGCTGCATAGGGAGGAGGAGAACCAAATGCAAGTCTTGAATGAGCTGCTGAAGGAGGCCAGGTTGCCAGGGCGCTGCCAGTGCGCCGCCAAGATCAGAGCAGAAAAGGCGAGAGTCATCCTGGCTCAGCGGCTGCATAGGGAGGAGGAGAACCAAATGCAAGTCTTGAATGAGCTGCTGAAGGAGGCCAGGTTGCCAGGGCGCTGCCAGGGCGCCGCCAAGATCAGAGCAGAAAAGGCTAGAGTCATCCTGGCTCAGCGGCTGCATAGGGGAGAGGAGAACCAAATGCAAGTCTTGAATGAGCTGCTGAAGGAGGCCAGGTTGCCAGGGCGCTGCCAGGGCGCCGCCAAGATCAGAGCAGAAAAGGCTAGAGTCATCCTGGCTCAGCGGCTGCATAGGGGAGAGGAGAACCAAATGCAAGTCTTGAATGAGCTGCTGAAGGAGGCCAGGTTGCCAGGGCGCTGCCAGTGCGCCGCCAAGATCAGAGCAGAAAAGGCGAGAGTCATCCTGGCTCAGCGGCTGCATAGGGAGGAGGAGAACCAAATGCAAGTCTTGAATGAGCTGCTGAAGGAGGCCAGGTTGCCAGGGCGCTGCCAGTGCGCCGCCAAGATCAGAGCAGAAAAGGCGAGAGTCATCCTGGCTCAGCGGCTGCATAGGGAGGAGGAGAACCAAATGCAAGTCTTGAATGAGCTGCTGAAGGAGGCCAGGATGCCAGGGCGCCGCCAAGATCAGAGCAGAAAAGGCGAGAGTCATCCTGGCTCAGCGGCTGCATAGGGAGGAGGAGAACCAAATGCAAGTCTTGAATGAGCTGCTGAAGGAGGCCAGGTTGCCAGGGCGCTGCCAGTGCGCCGCCAAGATCAGAGCAGAAAAGGCGAGAGTCATCCTGGCTCAGCGGCTGCATAGGGAGGAGGAGAACCAAATGCAAGTCTTGAATGAGCTGCTGAAGGAGGCCAGGTTGCCAGGGCGCTGCCAGTGCGCCGCCAAGATCAGAGCAGAAAAGGCGAGAGTCATCCTGGCTCAGCGGCTGCATAGGGAGGAGGAGAACCAAATGCAAGTCTTGAATGAGCTGCTGAAGGAGGCCAGGTTGCCAGGGCGCTGCCAGGGCGCCGCCAAGATCAGAGCAGAAAAGGCGAGAGTCATCCTGGCTCAGCGGCTGCATAGGGAGGAGGAGAACCAAATGCAAGTCTTGAATGAGCTGCTGAAGGAGGCCAGGTTGCCAGGGCGCTGCCAGTGCGCCGCCAAGATCAGAGCAGAAAAGGCGAGAGTCATCCTGGCTCAGCGGCTGCATAGGGAGGAGGAGAACCAAATGCAAGTCTTGAATGAGCTGCTGAAGGAGGCCAGGTTGCCAGGGCGCTGCCAGGGCGCCGCCAAGATCAGAGCAGAAAAGGCGAGAGTCATCCTGGCTCAGCGGCTGCATAGGGGAGAGGAGAACCAAATGCAAGTCTTGAATGAGCTGCTGAAGGAGGCCAGGTTGCCAGGGCGCTGCCAGGGCGCCGCCAAGATCAGAGCAGAAAAGGCGAGAGTCATCCTGGCTCAGCGGCTGCATAGGGGAGAGGAGAACCAAATGCAAGTCTTGAATGAGCTGCTGAAGGAGGCCAGGTTGCCAGGGCGCTGCCAGGGCGCCGCCAAGATCAGAGCAGAAAAGGCGACAGTCATCCTGGCTCAGCGGCTGCATAGGGAGGAGGAGAACCAAATGCAAGTCTTGAATGAGCTGCTGAAGGAGGCCAGGTTGCCAGGGCGCTGCCAGTGCGCCGCCAAGATCAGAGCAGAAAAGGCGAGAGTCATCCTGGCTCAGCGGCTGCATAGGGAGGAGGAGAACCAAATGCAAGTCTTGAATGAGCTGCTGAAGGAGGCCAGGTTGCCAGGGCGCTGCCAGGGCGCCGCCAAGATCAGAGCAGAAAAGGCGAGAGTCATCCTGGCTCAGCGGCTGCATAGGGAGGAGGAGAACCAAATGCAAGTCTTGAATGAGCTGCTGAAGGAGGCCAGGTTGCCAGGGCGCTGCCAGTGCGCCGCCAAGATCAGAGCAGAAAAGGCGAGAGTCATCCTGGCTCAGCGGCTGCATAGGGAGGAGGAGAACCAAATGCAAGTCTTGAATGAGCTGCTGAAGGAGGCCAGGTTGCCAGGGCGCTGCCAGTGCGCCGCCAAGATCAGAGCAGAAAAGGCGAGAGTCATCCTGGCTCAGCGGCTGCATAGGGAGGAGGAGAACCAAATGCAAGTCTTGAATGAGCTGCTGAAGGAGGCCAGGTTGCCAGGGCGCTGCCAGTGCGCCGCCAAGATCAGAGCAGAAAAGGCGAGAGTCATCCTGGCTCAGCGGCTGCATAGGGAGGAGGAGAACCAAATGCAAGTCTTGAATGAGCTGCTGAAGGAGGCCAGGTTGCCAGGGCGCTGCCAGTGCGCCGCCAAGATCAGAGCAGAAAAGGCGAGAGTCATCCTGGCTCAGCGGCTGCATAGGGAGGAGGAGAACCAAATGCAAGTCTTGAATGAGCTGCTGAAGGAGGCCAGGTTGCCAGGGCGCTGCCAGGGCGCCGCCAAGATCAGAGCAGAAAAGGCGAGAGTCATCCTGGCTCAGCGGCTGCATAGGGAGGAGGAGAACCAAATGCAAGTCTTGAATGAGCTGCTGAAGGAGGCCAGGTTGCCAGGGCGCTGCCAGTGCGCCGCCAAGATCAGAGCAGAAAAGGCGAGAGTCATCCTGGCTCAGCGGCTGCATAGGGAGGAGGAGAACCAAATGCAAGTCTTGAATGAGCTGCTGAAGGAGGCCAGGTTGCCAGGGCGCTGCCAGTGCGCCGCCAAGATCAGAGCAGAAAAGGCGAGAGTCATCCTGGCTCAGCGGCTGCATAGGGAGGAGGAGAACCAAATGCAAGTCTTGAATGAGCTGCTGAAGGAGGCCAGGTTGCCAGGGCGCTGCCAGTGCGCCGCCAAGATCAGAGCAGAAAAGGCGAGAGTCATCCTGGCTCAGCGGCTGCTTAGGGCGGGGGGGGGGGGAGGAGGAGAACCAAATGCAAGTCTTGAATGAGCTGCTGAAGGAGGCCAGGATGCCAGGGCGCCGCCAAGATCAGAGCAGAAAAGGCGAGAGTCATCCTGGCTCAGCGACTGCATAGGGAGGAGGAGAACCAAATGCAAGTCTTGAATGAGCTGCTGAAGGAGGCCAGGTTGCCAGGGCGCTGCCAGTGCGCCGCCAAGATCAGAGCAGAAAAGGCGAGAGTCATCCTGGCTCAGCGGCTGCATAGGGAGGAGGAGAACCAAATGCAAGTCTTGAATGAGCTGCTGAAGGAGGCCAGGATGCCAGGGCGCTGC
>JASANA010003377.1:0-34160 GCA_030248095.1 Ptycholaimellus sp. GST1_10 | reverse complement strand
ATTCAGCCATTTTCCTAAGAGCAGCATGAGCGACGCTAATAATATCAGCCATTGGCTGACCATTGTATTCAGAATTAATTGAGCTAAGAGGCATTTTGAGGATTTTTGTGAGACAGAAGAGTTGCAAGAGACTTGCTTGAAGAGTGATAAGAATCAGACACGCAATGAAAAATTTGCTAACTAAGGGTTTTGAAAGAGATAAGCAGAAGTATACACAGCTGAAAAGCCTTCTTAAGTGAAATTTAAGGACTTTTTTTCAGTTCACCAACTGCACCGTCAACTTTTATCTTATATCTTCAGTAACTTAGAGTTAAATAGCGTCTGATATTTATTTTGAGTATTTTTCAAAGAGCAAAATTTGTAAGGATGGAAGAGGGCTGGCCGGAACATCTGCTGAAGCTGGGCGAAGTTGCAGAAGAGGCAGGCGATCTTCTCTGGCGAGCGTGGCATCGCTACCGGACTTTCACGGAGCTGCAACACAATCACCTGCCCTACGTCGGTGGACAATTTGGAATCGGATTCAACGACGTATTGGGGACTTTTATAGGACGCTAATGGTTTTGTGATTTGTGTGATTTTTTAATAAAAAATAAAATATTTAAAAAAACAGGATTTGAGTTTTTTATAAGGCAGACATTTTTTATGAGATAGGCGTGTTTGAAAAAACAAATAAGAAAGTAGGAAGCGCACAAAGCTAAGTTGAATGCATGAAGCACAGTTAGTAGTATACTCATGTTTGCCTCTGTGCCCCATGCACCCCCCATGAGCGCTTTTAGAGCGCATCCCTATTCTCGCACCCGAAAACTGCATTATCATGAGTGTTTTATTTACTTTTCTCCAGCAAAAAGGGGTAAAATGGGCGCAAGTGGGTACATCATCTATACTACTCAGGCGCCCTACACCATTTTCGACCTCCGACTTTTGGCCATTTGTGCTGAGCCGCAGGACGACTAAAGCGCCACTTCGCTTCTCAACGCATGAGATATCCAGCTTATGACAACCTGCCTCGGATGAAACCAATTCATCGCAATGATTATGAGCAAAATCACAGTTTTAGTCGCACATGGCTTGGTACCTGGCTTTTTCTTTGCTTTAAAAACCGAACCGCCAAAAAGTTTGCCTCGATCATAATGCCCAAAAAGTTTGTCCGAAAATCGCCCTTAGGTCATTTTGTTCAGTCTTTTTCAGTCTTTTGCAAATCAGAAAACTAGCCAAGCCGCCTGAGCAAATAGCAGGAAAAAAAGATCTAAATGGGAACATAAAACAGAAGATAGGCATATAAAGCCGCATTCAAAGCCACCGCGAGCGGGAGGATGAAGTTCAGACAAGAAGATTTCGGTTGGGACTGCTTGGGAAAGTTGAGCAAAGGTGGCGGCGGCGGCGGAGGAAGCAGGGATTCATCCGTCAAAGGCGTCCCCATCCGCAGCATCCCCGCCTCCTCCTCCAAACTCACCAGTCCGCTCTGGTCCTGCACTGTCTTTTGCTTCTTTACCCGGATATTAGAAAGGATCAGAAATTTTGTTCTGATTTTTCTGAAAATCTTTAGAAAAAAGGTCGTAAAAGATCAGTGGCTTAAGCTAGCAGCTGAGAAGGGAACCTTGGAAAGGTGATGGGACCAGAACAGGTCGGGTGGTTGGGGCGACGCCTTTCGCCAGGGCTTTGGGGGGCGAGAGCAGGCTGTGGATGGACAGGCAGACAGCAGAGCGCCAAATATGGCCAGCAGCTCGTTGCCCAACATCCAGTAGTCCCAGCCAATCAGCTCGCCTCCCTCCCGCTGCCAAACCTAGGCCCAAAAAGCCTTCAGCACCTCCAGTTATTCAGGACCGGAGCTTTTGCTGAATTACTTCCGAACCAAATCGGCTGAAAAAGGTTCAGCAGCAAGGGTGCCTTGCTTTTAATCATTTAATGCCTTGCTGCTTAACCTTTTTCACCCGATCTGGTTCGGAAGTAAATGAGCTGGCTCACTGACGGCAATCATCAAGGCAGCTGGACGTAGAGCTAGAACGAGCAAGGGAACCTGAATGAGGAGCAAGGCGGCAGCAGAGATCCAGTGCAACAAACTAGTCGCCCATCTCGCCGGCGCCCAGAGACAACCGCTGGCCATGGCCAGCAGGAACAGCAATGGCAAGGCCAGGGCTGCCAGCAGCCTGCCCGCACTCCCAACTTTTTCCAGCTCCAGCACAGCTGTCAATCTGCTGCGGTCTCGCCCTGGCAAATGCTGCTCTTACATTCTCATTACCCACCAATGGACTGAGATGCCAGAATCGGTGTCATTGAAGCAGGTCAGGCTCTGGAGCTCCCAGCGGCTTGTGGCACTGCTGTTGGCAAGCTGCAAGGCTGCAGGGGCCCAGGTGAGAAGAACATCGCGACGATTGTAGCGGCCTTCGGTGGAATCGTTTCAGATGAATAAAGTTGGGCGGGAAAAATGTCTAAGCACCGCTCTCCCAGACCAGTCGGCAGTGGAGTCGCTCTGAGATCGGACTTTGCCACAGTTGTCGTCCGCAGGCCAGCTCTAGGCTGAGCCTTCCAATATCCAGACCATTTTTCACTGCCCACTGAAAAGCAGCCGCTCACCGACGACTCAGCTGGACTCGACCAGGGGCGTATATTCGCATTTCTTGCTCCATTTTGGCCATATTTTGAGCTACGACATTTCGGCCGCGGAAGGCAGTTTCAGGGCGCCAGATGCGCTCCAGCCATTCACCTCCAAAGGACAATTCGTCTGCCTAAAGGGCCGCACTGAGGATGAGTGGAACCGGAGAGGAGAATGAAGGGGACGGCGGCGTCCTGGGGGAAAGCCAGCCAGGAGTCCCACCAATGCTCTCGCACTTCCACCAGTAGGCTCTGTGAAAAAGTTAGATTGATGTGAAGGGGATGGGAGGAGCAACGGAGGCTACTAGGTGATCCGGATGGCTTTGAGTCGTTATTAGGGAGACGATGCTCATTTCCACGCTGACCTGAACAGCTGCTGTGGCTGCATTTGCTGCAATTTGCCCGAATCACCAACTGTTTTGATGGATGTCCTATTTGTGCTAATAAAGAAAATGGCTGACTCCTAGAACCCCCCCCCGAACAATTACACCCCCCCCCCCCGAACAATTACACCCCCCCGAAGAATAACACCCCCCCCGTAGATATACACCCCCCCCCCCGAAGGGTACTATATTGAAAATTTTTTTATTGCCTTAACATACTTCTCTGTACATATCTCGAAATTTAAACTCACGGAATTTTCATGTAGATGATTAAATACCTACTTTTTACTCCTAAGCAACTAGTAGGTACTGCCACAGTATGGACCATGGCTCCTAAGCAACTAGTAGGTACTGCCACAGTATGGACCATGGCTCCTAAGCAACTATGGGTGGTACTGCCACAGTATACGCGCATTTTGACTAAGCCTAAGGGGTTGCCGTAAACAGTATCCTAGTACTACTCCTGGTAGTAGGCAGACTAACTAGTAAAAAGTAGGTATATAGTTGTTTATATAAAAATTCCGTGAGTTTAAATTTCGAGATATGTAAAGAGAAGTATGTTAAGGCAATAAAAAAATTTTCAATATAGTACCCTTCGGGGGGGGGGGGTGTATATCTACGGGGGGGGGGGGGGTTATTCTTCGGGGGGGGGGGGGGGGTGTAAATCTTCGGGGGGGGGGTGTATATCTTCGGGGGGGGGGGGGGGGTTCTAGGAGCCAGCCAAGAAAATAAAAGTTGCAGAAGGTCTAGAATGGTGCTAGGTGACTAGAGTTTATTGAACAGAATTAGTGGCCGGGAATGTCTAACCTAGCGGGGGTGGTCGGGAATGTCGCGAGTACTGGCGCAGTAGACTTTCCACTATATCTGCCTCCCCATGGATCCGTTGCATAGTTTCCGCCATGTCAAAGCTGGCACTTACAAAACGATTTCTTTCCCCATTCAAAGCTTTTGCCTCCCCAATACTTACGCAAAACTGGAACACAGCTGAAAGGCAAGCAGCCAGATTCGTCGAGGCAGAAGCGGCATTGGGTTTCGGCAGGGCATGAAGTAGCAGCATTTCAGATGGGCAGTGGAAAGGGCATTGGGGGGTTGGAAAAGCTTGGTTAGAGGGTGTGTGAACTGGAGTGTAAATGCATCGGCTGGGCAAACGAAGCGTGCTGACCTCTGAGTGGCCCCTTCTGCTCTTCTGTGCTGCCCTCTCAGACATCCTCACCAAACCCTCGCCTACCCATCTCCATTCCAATCCCAGCCATCGTGCGAATGCATTTGCAGCCCTATTCCTTCGCCGTCATTGCGGAATCTTTCTTGCCTTTTACAAGATAGAGTTGAATTTCTACCGATTGCTTTTTGTCCGACTTTGTACTCTAAGCGTTAGGCTGTTTCCAGCTGAAGTGGTCTATGCTGTATAGGCCCAGAGGAGGCTAGCACAAGTGGCCACACACAATGCCCCACTACTTCCTTTCTAAAGGACACTAAGAGGCCCATTGGAATGAGACTAGCGAAATCAAGGCTGGAATGGAAAGGTCACTGCTTGCCCTGTCTGCGCGGACTTCTGAGCCGCCAGGCCCATCTCCACCGCCTTCCGCCCATCGGCCAGACTCACCTCCGCCTGCCCCTTCTCGCCCCGCACCAGGGCCGCGAAGCCCTCGTGCTGGTAGAAGGTGGACCCGTTGTGGTCCCCGGCCTCCAGGATCCGAGCCTCTGCAAGCTTCGCATTGCTCAGGGGGCATCTAAGAGGAGTGAAGAGTAGGCTGTGTGCACCGACGGGTATGTCGAGCTGCTGTGGGCCTTTGGGCTGGCGTGGAGAGAGGATCAGTTGGGGAGTGGGTGGAGCGCCCAAATCCGAAGGCCAGAATCGCCCGGGACCCGGCACTAGGGCCTCGATCTTGCCCTTGGGCCCCACTGCGCTGATCTCCTCCTCCAATGTTATGCTGGGGCTCTAGGTCAGGTAATAGGAGCGAGGTCAATGGAATCTAGAAAGGAGAAGCCTTCTCCTGTTTCTAGCTATATTATGATACAATCTTACTCCAAGCCTTAGAGTTGCTAGCAGGCAAAGATCAAGTAGCCCAGAACCTGGTACTTGGAGCCTTCGGCGAACATGCAGAGCTCCAGCATTGCCCTCGCTCCGGAGGCGAAGTCGATGATGACGTAGCCGTTGTCCCAGATATCCGGGGCCTCCTGTCCCTCCCCGGCCTCCTCCTTGTGGTTGGCGTCCTGTCCCGCCGAGGCCATCACCCGCACCGGTTCACTGGCCAGGATGAGCCGCATGAGGTCGAAGAAGTGGCAGCACTTCTCCACAAAGGTGCCGCCAGAGTAACGGTTGAAGCGGTTCCAGTTGCCCACCTAAGAGCTGGTCGGCATTGTTGCTGAAGAGATGCATGTCCAGAGCCCCAGCCCACCACCCACCGCCCCGCACCGATGTTTACCAAACAACCAATTTTAGCAAACTTTTTGGAAAATTGTCTCTCAACTGCGGGGTACCAACTGCGGGGTACCAAATAGGGACAGGTATGGGCTGGCTCCTAGAACCCCCCCCCCCGAAGATATACACCCCCCCCGAAGGGTACTATACATATACACCCCCCCGAAGATATACACCCCCCCCGAAGGGTACTATATTGAAAATTTTTTTATTGCCTTAACATACTTTTCTTTACATATCTTGAAATTTAAACTCACGGAATTTTTATATAAACAACTATATACCTACTTTTTACTAGTTAGTCTGCCTACTACCAGGAGTAGTACTAGGATACTGTTTACGGCAACCCCTTAGGCTTAGTCAAAATGCGCGTATACTGTGGCAGTACCACCCATAGTTGCTTAGGAGCCATGGTCCATACTGTGGCAGTACCTACTAGTTGCTTAGGAGCCATGGTCCATACTGTGGCAGTACCTACCTACTAGTAACTACAGTAAAAAGTAGGTATTTAATCATCTACATGAAAATTCCGTGAGTTTAAATTTCGAGATATGTACAGAGAAGTATGTTAAGGCAATAAAAAAATTTTCAATATAGTACCCTTCGGGGGGGGGGTGTATATCTTCGGGGGGGGGGGGTGTATATCTTCGGGGGGGGGGGGGGGTGTTATTCTTCGGGGGGGGGGGGGGGGGTTCTAGGAGTCAGCCCAGGTATGGCTAGAGAGGTGGTTAGAAGCAAGGGGGAGGCCTTGAATAGGAAGGGGAAGCGGTGCTCGCGAATGGTGAGCATCTTGACGCCGCCGGTGGCAGTCTGGGCTTGGCTGATAAGCGCTGCGATGGGCGGCATGTAGCGGTACTCCATGGCCACCCAGATGTGCGCTGGATAGGTGGCTTCCAGAGCTACCAGCTTGTCTGCATCCTCCGGGGCCTGGAGGAGAGAGCTTTGAAGTTGAATGATCGATGAAGGGAGGGAAATGGAACAGTGTAGAGGGGCTTCTCGACGAGGATGGGCAGTGGGCGGAGGGCGGCGATGGTGAGGAGCTGGGGGACGTGGAGGAAGTTGGGGCTGGCGATGAGGATGCAGTCCAGGCCTTCGACTTTCAGCAAGGCTTCTAGAGAGGGGACGATCACGGCTGATGGAACGAACTTCAGGGCTTCTGAGGCCATGCCGGCATCCGGTTCGAATATTGCCACCACCTAGAATATTTTTAAGATTTTTAGGTTTATCTTGTTCTCAAATAATGCGATCAAAAGAAGTTGTTCATAGGAAGCAATTATAGTTGCTATATTATCTTCTTCTTCAGTAAAATATGACTACTGGCACTTGTCAGAGCGAACAATGTAAAAACTATTAAAATATAAGGAAAAATAACATAGAAATAGATGATGCTAGTAAAATATGCTATATTGTTTATACGATGGGTTTGGGGTGCTGTAAGTGATGAGATTTAGTTTTTTGAGACATATTTGAGGCGAAAAACCTCAGTGTTGGGAAGGAGCGCAATATTTCGAAGGTGTTCCTGGCCCATCATACCACAGCCGCAGATTCCATAACGCACAAGAGGAGCCATTTTTCGTTCCTTCCAATTGAAAAAATTTCTTTTAAAACCCTAAAAAGGTTTCAGCTAACGCTTAAAACAAGCTCAAATCGCCAAATATTTGCTACGCGAATTTCCCTTCATGAAACTAAAACATTATGATGTAGTTGTTAGCAAGAAAAGTAAATAGCAATTTATATTTCAACGGTTGGCCAGAGCAAATCTGCGCAAACGCAAACATGCTTAACCTGCTGATACCGAAAGTAAATAGAGCCTCGTAAATCAATTCCTCAAGCTAAGAAGTCAAAATCACACTAAGATGTCAGTTTGTCTCATGCTCATGTTCAAAATAATTTGCATGTATGCCAGAATATTGCTACCAAAGCTTTTTCTTGTGCGCTAAAGCACTGAAAATGGAAAATGCAATGGCTAAAGCGTACTGGAAAATTGGAACTTCTGCAAAATCGCAAACAACTTTTTGCTAAATTAAAATTCGAGCGAAACATCTGAAATTTTCTGAAATATCAGCAAATTTAAAAATACAAAAAAATATCCTGTGTGCGTATGTGCGTGAGTTTTGGTTGCGATTGCACCCTGGGTCTCTCCCATTTCTCATATGTGCAGTGCGACCATAAAAACTGTGCTGAGTGATCGTTAAAAAGTAATGTGCGATATGTTATATTCTCACGTTTTGAAAAGAACAAAAGTGTTGGCCCTATATGATAGCGATGATATATGAAAAACCCATGTGTGATGTTCAGGTGGTGGTTTCAATGCGCATTTGCATCCCAATTGGCGGGCCATTAAACTTGTCTTCGCCTTTTTAAAAGTTTTTTCCTGCTTCCGTGGTTGGGTGTCGTTTTGGTATGTGGTCACCGTCAAATGTCTGTTTTCATATGTGGTCTACCATCAAATAATATCTGTTTTACTCAGCTTCACTTTGTACTTTAATTATATTCAAGATGAAAGTGGCAGGGGCTAGAATCAGACGAAGCTACCGCGTACATTGCACTGAAAGAGGATGCATTGCTGCATGCCGTTCTCTCTTACAATATTGATTAATCACCAACTTGCCAAATCACCGTTGAAGAGGACTTGGTCTGATATTGGGAAATCCTGGCCCTACCTTAACTGCTCTGTTGCTAGTCTCCAGTGTTGTTGTACCGCAATCAGCGTTGGCCTTGGAGCTTCTCCTCACTGTTTCTCCAGCTATTCAGCAGCATCATCCAACCAAGCCATGAAGTTTCTTCATCTTCTCCTTCTCCTACCTCTTTTCTTCTTTAGTAAGCTTCTAAGATGTTGCTGTTTTTGCTGGAAACTAACGCCTGCCTTCAGGGTGTGTGGATGGAGCAGTTTTCGGTCACGACGGCACCGGATTCTCTTTCTTTGGGGTCGGAGAAAAGTTCGGGCCTTCATTCGTTTACTATGAGTTTCCAATCGAGGATCGAAAGAACTGGTTCAGCTTTTTCGCACCCCAAGCAACTGTTGCAACTTATTCCCCGGTGTTCAAAGGACGGAGGGCTTTGCTTTCTGCGCCGCTCAGCCTGGAATCTGGGGCAAGCCTTGGTTGCGTGGCCGCCTGGCGCATATAAAGAATGATACCATCAACGATGCATTCAATGGCAAGATTACGGACAGGGTCTGGATTGGACTTCGCAAACTGCAGCCAACTAGACAACTGGCAATCCCTTGAAAAATATCCGAACCTTGGTTGGAAGAAGGCTGGGAATAGGCGGAGACGGCGTGGATGGACGGGGAGCGAGGGGAGACGCCAGTGGAGAACAACACTTTCACTCCCTCCACCCATGTTGGTCTGAGCGACGAAAATGAGATGTGCGTTCGGCGGCGCTCAACGGACCTGTGGGGAGACGAGCACTGCGACGTACAGCTGGATGTCATATGCGAGTTTCTACCAGGTAGTCACATATTCTTCTTCATATGATGAACATTTTAGAGTGAAAATAGTTGAGTTTAGGGGTAAACTCAAGAATACAAGTTGCAGAACGCAGCAATATGCCAACGACAACTACTGCAAAGCTATCCACAACTCAGGTTAGAAATTCGATGAATGGTTAGGATTTTCTTATTCAATTGAAATAAATGGGAACCCTTTCCAAAGTCACCCATCTTGATCGCCATCATGCTTTGAAGGCGGCGAGCTGCCCTGCGGACGGAATCGTGGACGGCATCTGCGGCCACTGCTTCTCCTTCCATAACATCGGCATGACGAAGTGCGCCTTCTCTTTCGAGACTTTTCCTTCACTCTTTCATTCCCCAGCTTTCACAACCCACGTTCCTTCCATTCCGCCCAGAGCATTGATGCAAAGCTTTGCAAGCGATATTTTCATCCACAGGGAAGAAGCGGATGCCTACTGCCGAGCCCTGCCAGCCCCCCAGGGCTACCGCAGTCGCCTGGCCATCCTGAACGACGACCAACTCTTCCAGGCCATCCTACAGGACCCAATCCGGACCCCTGCAGGCGAGTTCTGGCTGGCCATCTCCTCCGATGGCTCCGTCGGGTCCAGCTTCAGCAGCAGGACCTTTGCCGTACCTATTTTCCCCAATCCCCCCAAAGAAGGCAGCTGGTGCTTTAAAATTGACAGGATTGGCGCTGGCATGATGGTGGGGGGAGTTTGGAGAATAGGCTTGGCCAGGTGGATGTGCAGCTGGATGGTGCGGTTTCGTCCTGTCTTCGCGCTCGCCTTGACGGCAGCGGCGGAGCAGTCCTGGACGACCTCGGCTGCGGCAAAAGCAGGAAAGTGCTCTGCGAACAGCTGCCTCGTAAATAATATCCCCATCATAGGCTTGGCTGGAACTGGAAATGAGTTTCAGAGTCCGCTCAGGCCTGCCCCCCGCAGAGCACCACCGCACCATCTACGTCTCCGCGTCTGGGCAACGCCCAAGCCGCGTCCAGCACTGTAGCTAGTAGCCGAGGTGGAGCCTTAGCTGTTTTCATTTTTCATTTGCTACGGGAAATCAACACGAGTTATACCTAAGAGGCAATTTGCGAGAAGATTGAGAAACTTTGTAGGAGGGGTATTCCACTTCACAAAAATCGAAGGTTTGAGTTGGAAATCGTGATTAGGCCATGGTTTTGGTCCATTTAGTTGCGATCTCAGCTCAACAAACCCTGGACCAAAATATGACTTAATTGCTAAGAGATGGTCATTTTTGTGACACCTACTTATAACACCTTTGGAGTGCCTGAAAATCAAATTTTGACCAATTTGAACCAACATTTTTCACTAAACCCAGACTATTATATATATATGGTACCATCGGCAAGCCGAAAATAAAGCTCTTTTCTTTCAAAAATCGACTGCCCCGAGTATAAAGCCCCGGAAATTTTCCTACTACTGATGGAATCAGCTTGTGGGGCATTTGCATTTTGTTTTCGCGCGCCATTCCAAGGCTCTTTTCATGCACGCTCAAACAAAATACAGATTACACAGCAGATTTCATCAGTAGTAGGAAAATTTCCTGGGCTTTATACTTGGGGCAGTCGATTTTTGGGAGAAAAGAACGAGAGCGAAAGCACAAGGAAGCCCAGCAGTCCCTTCAAGCTACCCAAGAATATTTTGAAATCTGTTCACTTGTAATTTTTCCTCATTTGAGACCATTTTGAGCAAAAAAACAATAAAGTATTTGGTAGCAAAATATTGTGAAATTAGGCACAAAAATGATATTTTCAGGTATATTTGAGGCCAGAGCATCGATTTAGGGCATTGGAATGATAATTCAAGATCAAAATGTTTTTGGTCAATTTTACCCCATGTTATACAGGGTGATCCAAGCACCAGGAAACACTCACTTTGATCAGCTGTAAATTGACTTGTAGTGACTCTAATAATTTCATTCCAATGAGAATAAAATTTGAACCTTCTTTATTAATTCCACCAAAAATTGTAGAGGAAAACGAATTTGCTGGGTCACAGCATGAGTTATAAAATTGGAAGCTAAAATTGTGATTTCAAAAATTGAATGGAACCAGGATGGATTTCTGGGCAAGTGGCGCTGGCCCAGCTGGCGCCTGCTTCCCCTCTTCAACACAGGAGAGTCAGAAGAGCCTGCCAGTTTGCGCACCTTGTTCCTGTGTTGAAGAGGGGGAGCAGGCGCCAGCTGGGCCAGCGCCACTTGCCCAGAAATCCATCCTGGTTCCATTCAATTTTTGAAATCAATAAATTTTTGAAATTAATAAAAAAAAGGTTCAAATTTTATTCTCTCATTGGAATGAAATTATTCGAGTCACTACAAGTCAATTTACAGCTGATCAAAGTGAGTGTTTCCTGGTGCTTGGATCACCCTGTAGCTTAGGGCGAATTCTTGACCTGTCGGCATACTTTTGGCGCTTCTTCATATATATTAACTGAAACCCAGCAATTTTTTTGCTAAATACCTGCCTAAGGCTTAGGGTGATTAACTCACAAAAGGAAATTGATCAGTACTGTCTTTCTGAAGAGCAGGAAGTTTTTTAGCATGAAAATTTTAGACTAGCAAATTTGCCCTATGTTATGACATAGGACATCTCTTTGGAGCTCCAACTTTTGCCCACCCATGTCTAGGTGTAAAATTACCTGCATTTTCGATTTCCGGTGTCGGAAAGGGTGACTGTTTAACAACTTTTGTTAGAAAATGACAAAAAAGCAGATTTTCCACATGTAGCTCCCATAGCGTTTTGGCGTTTCGGCCTCCATAGCGACCCAGGGAATGGTTCTAGGGAAAATTTGTCTACACAAGTGATAGATAAACTTGGCTATTGCGCATAGATTGGTACCACTCACAGCCAGTGATGTTAAGCTGGGAAAATAGCCCTGCAGATATAAGATTCTGCAGATATAATTTGCTCCAGGAAAAGATACGACAATCAGAAAAGAATCCGCGTCACATAGCCCCCAAACGGCTCTGGGGCTATGTAGCACTTTGTGAAATCGTCCGCAGACTTTTTGATAACTACAAAAGCGCTGCATAGCCCCACAAAAGCGCTTCATGACCCCAAAAACAATGCGCTACATAACCCCAAATGAGGTGCGCTACATAACCCCCAAGCTAGCAGCGCGCCACCGGCGTCATCTCCGCGGTGGACGAGCACCACGAGCTGGTGGTGGGGGTCATGTAGCACTTGTAGGAAGAAAATTTGTAAGTAAAGTCTAATGCGCTACATAGCCCCCAAAAAAAGCGCTACATAACCCCAATGTTTAAACAGGCGCCAGGGGGGGGTCTAGAGGCATAGGAAGGGCGGGTAGAGGCATAGCGGATTCTATTTCTTCTTTTTCCATCAAGTCATTTTCCATCAAGTCTTTCTCAAGTCGCATGTTCGCAAGTCTTTCATTTTGACAAGCCTTCACTGGTCAGCAGGGAAAAATGTGGTTGCCTTTGGATCATAGCGGAGAGTGCCATTGATGTGGGACTAACGAGCTTCTTCTCGTGCATCTCAATTTTTGCCTTCTTTCTTTCTAGGCTCATTTCAGTTTGGCTAATTTGGCTACCTTGCCTGTTGTTGTTGTCCTGCTTCGTGTAGAACCAGAGAATGAGGAGAACGATGGCGGTGATGAACACCAGCATTTCCTATAATTGATAGTAATTGGGGGCTATGTATCACCCACATGGGGGCTAAGAGGCACCCAACCGGTACCCCAAACGACACATGACCCCCAAGGGGATGCTATGTAGCCCCCAAGCCATGCTATATAGCCCCAAAGAAAAATAACCGCAGTAGATGTAATCGATGTAGGTGTAGGAGAAGAAGAGGGCAGAGGACGGTTTGTATACAGGACTGACAGGCGTAGTGATTGTGGCAAAAAGGCGACATAGGCTCAAGGCTGGAGGCACCTTAACGATGCCCCCTGCCTACACCCTTGACAAGGCCACATACAATGCAACCATGGGGGCTATGTAGCGCATTTGTTGGGGGTTATGTAGCGCTTTTTTGGGGGCTATGTAGCGCATTTGCCTTCACGTACAAAATGTTGTCTGGCGCACCAAAACCATGGGCATGATGGGGGTTATGTAGCGCTTTTTTTGGGGGCTATGTAGCGCTTTTTTTTGGGGGTTATGTAGCGCCCTTCTTGGCGGCGAAGAAGTCATCGGTGACCGGGTACAGCAGCTCGTCATCAACGTCGTCTCCTGCAAGTCAAAGGGGTGCTATATAGCCCCCAAAAATACCCTAAATATACTGGCGCTACATAACCCCAATGGGGGTCATGTATCGCAGACTAAACTGGAAATTGGGGTCATGTAGCACCCACCCTTGGGGCTATGTGACGGGGTACCATCAGAAAAGGTACCCAAAATTTTTCAATTTTTGCTCATTTTCTTGCTTTTGATGCTTTTGAATGCTTTAAAACAGCTCCCTAAGGGGCAGGCGAAAAATTTTCAACAAATTTCCCAAAAAAATAAAAAAACATGCAACAAAAAATTGAACAAAAATTTTTAAAATTTTTTTTGAAAACTGCGTTAAAAAAGCCTTTTATTGAGCCATCGTACAGAAAATGATTGGACCTAAAGCACGACAAGATATGGCAGATATCAGCTATCCTGAAATATATCTGTTTCCGGCTGGGGGGGGGGCATATGCCGAAAACGCTTTCATTTTTTAAACCTATGAACTTCTATGGCTAAATGGCTTAGACAGGCCCTCCTAGTACAGAATATGCAATAAAAGTTCATGTAAGTTCGCGTTTCTGAGCAAGTAGCGCAGAAAATATGTTTTTCGCTACTATATAGGTATTTTCACATATACTGGCCCCTACCGCCTCAGGACTGCGAACTTACATGAACTTTTATTGCATATTCTGCACCAGGAAGACCTGCCGGAGCCGTTTAGCGATAGAAGTTCATATGAATTTCTTACTTTTTCGGTGCGTTTTGTTGAATATTTGCCTTTGGGTCTGTTTTTAGCTGTTTATCAGACATTTTGGCACCTGCCGCCTCAGGACTGCGAACTTACATGAACTTTTATTGCATTACATGAACTTTTATTGCATATTCAGCACCAAGAGGACTTGCCGGAGCCATTTAGCAATAGAAGTTCAAAGGTTTAAAAAATGAAAGCGTTTTCGACATACACCGGGGGGGGGGTGCTCCCAGCTAAGATTTTGCATATAAAATACGAGTATACGATACGAGTAACCAGCTAAGATAAAGATATATATCTTATTTCCAGTAACATCACTGCTCACAGCTCACAGCATTCTTTCATAGACTTCTGCCCTAAAAGTTTCGACGCCGGAAAAAGGAAGGTCCAACTGTTGCCCCATGGGGCCAGACTAGGTATATATTTTTTCACAAATTTAGACCCTTCTTTAGGTGTAAAAGAACCTGAATTCTCGATTTCTGATGTCGGAAAGGGTAATCGTTCAACAAGTTTTGGCAGAAACTTGCAAAAGAATGATTTTTCGACTATATCGCAAAACTGCCATTTTTGCGTTAAGGCAGCAAAATGAGGTCAACAACTTGCTCCATGGGGCTTGGACTATTTATAGATATTGTAGACCTAAATGTGAGCTTTCCGAGGATGTCTTTAGATTTCTGAAATTCCATCATGGCGCCGAATTATGAGCCAAAAACTGAAAATAGTGCATTTTTGCGGAAATTTTGTTAAAAATTTTTGAAATGGCTATTTCTTGGGAACTAAGCCGAGTTGGGTAAAAAGAAAGACATTTCTGGAAATGCTATTACCTGGGCTACAATCCTGGTACAAAACCCCAAACCCGGTGGTCATGTCAATTTTGACCTTTACAGGCCCTCTTAAGAATAGGCTTTCTCATGATACTCTCCCATTACAGCAAGTCTGGGCCATAACCTAGCTAAAACTCAATCAAATTCAACAAATTTTTTTTTCAATGAATGCCCAGAACCTTTCTGTTTGATTCTAAGTCAAACAAGGTATTCTCGGCGGTTGCCAAGATGCGCGGCCTCACCTCAAGACACCACCTAGATGAAAATGTATGCCAAAATTCAATAGATTTCAATGAAAAACCATGAATTATGCATGTTCCAATTTTTGAAACATCAAGATTTTGGGTTTTTGACTATAAATCAAGAAATACTAAAAAATTTTAAAATTCCTTCTGCCAGCTTCAAGATATTATTTTCACGGATGTACATACCAAAAATCAGCTAAATTCATCCAAAAACCATGGACTTATGCATGTTCAAATTTTTGAAACATCAGGACTTTGGGTTTTTGACCATAAATCAATAAATAAAAAATATTTCGAAATTTCCTTTGGCCAGCTTCAAGATATTACTTTGGCGGATGTTCCTGCCAAAAATCAGCTGATTTCATTGAAAACCCAGCGATTTATGATTTTTGATTTTGATGTTACTTTGAAACATCAAAATTTTGGGTTTCAGGCGAAAAACGCAAAATTACGTCAAGCGCAAAAAATGGCCTGGAGATACCACCTAGGCGGATCTTCATGCAAAAAATTAGCCAATTTCGTTGAAAAACCGCGGAGTACGGGCCCCGGAAAGACACATATATATATACTAGTAATATAGGTCAGTGGCCGCGCTCCGCGCGGCCACATTTTGTTAGAAGTTATGCTAACATGCCCCAAGTCTTGCTAAAATACAACTTCTCAGAAAATAGATTTCTGAAGATTTCCAAAATAATATGTTTCAAAAAGGGCTGTGCAGAGACTGCTTTAGGTCACTACACAGGAGCAAACAACTCTAGGAGAAACATGAGGATACTCTGGGAGTAAATGCATCACATTGTCCGAGATCCTCCTTATTCAACCTTGCCTTGAAGGATTACTTAATTCATCTCAAAAACATCAGACTCCTGGGTAGGCCAGAAAGCAAAAAATTGTCATCAGTCACTCCATTTTTTTTCAAAAAATTTATTTGAAAGTTTTAAAAATAACCAATTCATTTTATGCAGAACTGTTATAGCTTTAATTTAAAAAAAAGTCCGACAGAAAAAGTTAAAAAATGGTGGATTTATGAAGTTTCAAAGTCAAAAAAGGACCAAAAATGCCAAAAATGCGCACGTTTTCGATTATTTCATATATTCAACATTTTCCGTGCATGGATCCCCCCAAAAAATTTTAAATAACTCATCAAGACCGATACCAAGAGCTATCATATGCCATGATGGTTCTACGACAATTCCCTCCCAGGACAATTCCCTCCCGACAATTCCCTCCCGTCTATTCCCTCCCGACAATTCCCTCCCGACGATTCCCTCCCGACAGTTCCCTCCCAGACAATTCCCTCCCAGGATAATTCCCTCCCGACAGTTCCCTCCCACATCTATATCTCCTGTATTTCTTGTTTTTTGCTTATGTTTACATTGATTTTAAATTTTGGAACAAAGCTTTCAGCTACAATCATTTCCTTATGGTTTTTCATGAGTTTATTTGCATTCAATACAGGCCAATGAACAGCTGAACTGGTCTCATCCAGGCAACTGTGAAATTTTTTATGTACCTTTTAAATGCCATGTCTCAAAAAAGCAACCCCCTCGACCATGGATAAGAACAAAGATTTTGAGAAAAAATCCGAAAGCTTCCTGTGTTGCATGTAGCACATTGAGAAGTAGAAAAAACCTGGTTGATCAGTGCACTGCTCAAGAACTCAATGGCTTGTTCAATTTTTATATGGCACAGAGATTAAGTTTTAAAATTTGCATACTGCTTTGCATAATCCCAAAATATAAATTGTTTTTCAAAAATTGAATATTGGTAATTCTACAATTAAGTACCTGAAAAATGGGTTGAATTTTACTATAAATGGTACCATCGGCAAGCCGAAAGTAAGCTCTTTTCTCCCAAAAAAAACAATTGCCCCGAGTGTAAAGTCAAGGAAATTTCCCTACTATGAGTGGAATCTGCTTGTGGGGCATCTGCATTTTGTTTTCGCGCGCAGTTTAAGAACTCTTTTCAGGCGCGCTCACACAAAATACAGGTGACACAGCAGATTCCACTCATAGTAGGGAAATTTCCTTGACTTTACACTCGGGGCAATTGTTTTTTTTGGGAGAAAAGAGCTTACTTTCGGCTTGCCGATGGTACCATTTATTTCCTCAACTTTTAAGATACAAAAATAAAACTCATTTTTGTTATTCATTAAAATCATTTTAATTTATGTGTTTAATGTATATATGTTCTGTTTTTATTATTGTTCTGTATTTTTTTCAAGTTAAATTTCCTTGGCCTTACACTCGGAAAATTAGATTTTTAGGAGAAAAGAGCTTTACTTTCAGCTTGCCGATGGTACCAGATATTTCTTCTACATTAAAAGTCATGCAAAAATAAAAATTAACTAACTTAATCAGATTAATTTTGCCAGCTTCGAACCCAATAGGCTCAGCCATAAGCCAGTCGTTTTACCATTACACCACAGGGGCGCATAGATTTGTTAAGGGAGTAGTTTATTAGTTTCATGCAAATCTGCGCAGTTGAGCACTGGGTTCAAGTAAAGGGGGGAGATCGAATAAATACCTACTCTCGTTCATTAGCAGATGCGAAGCAGCAGGGCAGCAGGGCAGGGCAGGGCAGCAGGAGTTCGGACGGCAACTTGTTTTCGATTTTCTCCATCAAATCCGAACTTTTATGCTGCTTTTCGCGAGTACCCCCCATAATTCGATGTTGCCCTTTCCGTTGCAGCAAAAATCATTGCGATCGGTGCTATCTGGGTTGAGAAAAACGCATATCAATTTTGAGATCTGGCAATAACCCTCAAAACATACACCTGGGTCAAAAAGAGGGCCTGGGCGCTGACGGTCGCTGCACTCCCTCGCGCCAGGCCAATAAAACTATTTGGGAGGGAATTGTCGGGAGGGAATTGTCTTGGGAGGGAATAGTCTGGGAGGGAATAGTCGGGAGGGAATAGTCGGGAGGGAATTGTCGGGAGGGAATCGACGGGAGGGAATCGTCGGGAGGGAATTGTCCTGGGAGGGAATTGTCGTGCTACCAGTAGGCCATGATAGGTAAGGAATCCAGGGAGCCCCGAGACCCCTCCCAAAATGGCATCACGCGTATTATATTGGGCTGGCGCGAGCGAGCGTTAGCGAAGTGTCAGCACCCAGCCCCTCTTTTCGACCCAGGTGTATGTTTTGAGGGTTATTGCTAGATCTTAATTTTGATAAGGCTCTAGCGCCGCACAGGAAGCTTCAATTTTTCTGATTCTTTTTGCATTGGAAAGAGCAACATCGAATTGACTATAGTTTCGTTTTTGACTTTTGCATGAAACCATTTATTTTACCACGAAAAATGCAAAAAACCATTTGTCCGAACTCCTTCTTCTTCTTCTTCTTCTTCTCCGCATCTATTCAATGGACGATAGTAGGTATTCATTTCTTCCCCCCACCCCCCTTTCCCGGTTCTCTGGGCCTCAAGTATTTATTCAATCTTAGCTCTTAGTTACACAATAAAGGCATGTAGACCAGTGGTGTAGTGGTGTAAGCGATTGTGTTTAGGGTGAAACTTGAAGGATCGCTTCCTTCTCTAACTTAATTTTTTTGTTTCTTTGAAGTTGAGAAAACAACTTGTACCATCGTTAGGCCCCAACAAAAGCTATTTTCTCCAAAAAATCGACTGCCCAGAGTCTAAGCCAAGAAAATTTGTGTAAAATAAGATGTGCCAATAATTTTGCAATTTTTTTCATTTTTGAATATTTTCTTTTTGTCATATTTTTTAAACAAGTTTTTTTTACATTTTTTTGTATCGAATAAAATTTTAAATAAATATATAATCAACAATATAAAATTTATATTTATACATTTTATCCTATATTAAAAGTGGAAGAAATATCTGGTACCATCGGCAGGCCAAATGTGGGGCTCTTTTCTCCAAAATTTGCAATTGCCTCGAGAAAAAAGTCAAGGAAATACATTTCTTACTAGTGGAATCTGCTGCGTCATCTGCATTTTGTTTTTGAGCGCGCATGGAAAGAGACACTGAACTGCGCGCCAAAAACAAAATGCAAGTGTCCAAGCAGCAGATTCCACTAGTAAGAAATGTATTTCCTTGACTTTTTTCTCGAGGCAATTGCAAATTTTGGAGAAAAGAGCCCCACATTTGGCCTGCCGATGGTACCAGATATAAGATATATGCGGACAGACGGACGCAAAAATGGGGTAACTGCTTAAGCTGGCCTTGGCCGCCCGCCGCTTCGGGCAGGGCGCCAGAGCTCCTCCGGCCTCCGGGAACGGGTGCTACGGCCCCTACGCTTCGCCTAGCATGCTTCGCATGCTAGGCTACGCTCCGGGGCCTCCGCACCCATGCCCTCCGGCCTACGGAGCTCTGACTGCCCTGCCCTCCGCGGCAGGTGGCCTACGGCCGCGCAAAAATATCTGTGTGAAATGTACACAGGGTGCATGGCATTCATTTATGTTCCGAGCTGCTGTCAGAGCTGCTCAAAGGCTAATATAGGCTTGGTAACAAACTGGAATGCCATGCACCCTGTGTACATTTCACACAGCTATTTTTGACTTAGAATCAAACAGAAAGGTTCTGGGCTTTCATTGAAAAAAATTTGTTGAATTTGATTGAGTTTCAGCCAGGTTATGGCCCAAACTTGCTGTCCCTACCCCACGGACCTACCCCTACCCCATGGACACTCCAATTTTTCCCATTTTCCCATGTTCAACTAGACCAAATCTCTATATTTGAAAGCTTAGAACAATCAGCATGAGTTTTAAGAAACGACGATGATGAAGATGGTAGAAGAACCAACGACGATGAAGGTGGCAGAAGAAACGACAACGGTGGAGATGGGAGAAGAAACGATGCAGATGAAGATGGGAGAAGAGACGACGACGGTAACTTTTCCAAAGTCATCTGTCTCAATCGCCATCGTTCCTGATAGGCTTTGAAGGCTGCGAGCTGCCCTGCGGACGGAATCGTGGACCCCATCTGCGGCCACTGCTTCACCTTCCATAACAGCAAAATGAATAAGTACCTTGTCTTTCGAGCTTTCTCCTCCCCATTTCTATTTCCATCCTGCCCAAAACACTGACGCAAAGCTTTTGAAACCGATATTTCCATCCACAGGGAAGATGCGGATACCTACTGTCGTCGTCTGGCGGCCACTTTGGGCTACCGCAGTCGTCTGGCCATCCTGAACGACGACCAACTCTTCCAGGCCATCCTACAGGACCCAATTCGGAGCCCCGAAGGCGAGTTCTGGCTGGCAGTCTCCTCCGACGGCTCCGTCAACCCCAGCATTAGCAGCACCAATTTCGCCGTAACTATTTTCCCCAATCCCCATAAAGAAAGCAGCTACTGCTCTGAACTGGACAGGCCTGGCGCTGGCATGACGGTGGGGAGAGTTTGGACAACAGGCTTAGCCAGGTAGAAGTGGGGCTGAATGAGCCAGTTGGTTCGTTCTGTCTTCGCGCCGTCCTCAACGGCACCGGCGGAGCAGTGTTGGGCGACATCAAATGCTCGAGTGGCTGGCGCGTGCAACCGCTTTGTGAACAGCTGCCTGGTAGTTAACATCCCCATCTTAGGCTTGCCTGGAACTGGAAATAAGTTTCAGAGTCAGCTCAGGATTGCCCCCCGGAGAGCACAACTGTAACATCCACAACTCCACGCCTGGTCAACGCCCAAACCACGTCCACCACTGCGGCGAGTAGCCAAGGTTGAGCCTTAGTTGTCTTCATTTTTCATTTGCTTTGAGCATCAGTACGAGTTCTTCTTGATATTCAAAATTGCCATATTTTTGCTAAATTTGAGGGTCAAGCTCTGTGGCACGGTCCACGACCCGACGCCCCGTCATCTCATCCACAAGTGCAACGCCATCTTTACCTCAGAGCTCTGCAAAGCCAGCAGCTTTGACGAGCACCAATCCAAAAGCAGCCAGCGATGGAACAACGTCAGGAGGCCACAGCTCTTCTGACAAGCCAACGACGAAGATGGAGATGGGAGAAGAAACAACAACGACGAAGAAGGCAGAGGAAACAACAACGATGGAGATGGGAGAAGAAACCACAACGACAAAGAAGGCAGAAGATACGACAACGATGGAGATGGAAGAAGAAACAACATCAACAAAGAAGGCAGAGGAAACGACAACGATGGAGATGGGAGAAGAAACCACAACGGCAAAGAAGGCAGAAGAAACGACAACGATGGAGATGGAAGAAGAAACAACATCAACAAAGAAGGCAGAGGAAACGACAACGATGGAGATGGGAGAAGAAACCACAACGGCAAAGAAGGCAGAAGAAACGACAACGATGGAGATGGAAGAAGAAACAACATCAACAAAGAAGGCAGAGGAAACGACAACGATGGTGATGGGAGAAGAAACCACAACGGCAAAGAAGGCAGAAGATGCGACAACGATGGAGATGGAAGAAGAAACAACATCAACAAAGAAGGCAGAAGATTCGACAACGATGGAGATGGGAGAAGAGAAAACAACGACAAAGAAGGCAGAAGATGCGACAACGATGGAGATGGAAGAAGAAACAACATCAACAAAGAAGGCAGAAGATTCGACAACGATGGAGATGGGAGAAGAGAAAACAACGACAAAGAAGGCAGAAGATGCGACAACGATGGAGATGGAAGAAGAAACAACATCAACAAAGAAGGCAGAAGATTCGACAACGATGGAGATGGGAGAAGAGAAAACAACGACAAAGAAGGCAGAAGATGCGACAACGATGGAGATGGAAGAAGAAACAACATCAACAAAGAAGGCAGAAGATTCGACAACGATGGAGATGGGAGAAGAGAAAACAACGACAAAGAAGGCAGAAGATGCGACAACGATGGAGATGGAAGAAGAAACAACATCAACAAAGAAGGCAGAAGATTCGACAACGATGGAGATGGGAGAAGAGAAAACAACGACAAAGAAGGCAGAAGATGCGACAACGATGGAGATGGAAGAAGAAACAACATCAACAAAGAAGGCAGAAGATTCGACAACGATGGAGATGGGAGAAGAGAAAACAACGACAAAGAAGGCAGAAGATGCGACAACGATGGAGATGGAAGAAGAAACAACATCAACAAAGAAGGCAGAAGATTCGACAACGATGGAGATGGGAGAAGAGAAAACAACGACAAAGAAGGCAGAAGATGCGACAACGATGGAGATGGAAGAAGAAACAACATCAACAAAGAAGGCAGAAGATTCGACAACGATGGAGATGGGAGAAGAGAAAACAACGACAAAGAAGGCAGAAGATGCGACAACGATGGAGATGGAAGAAGAAACAACATCAACAAAGAAGGCAGAAGATTCGACAACGATGGAGATGGGAGAAGAGAAAACAACGACAAAGAAGGCAGAAGATGCGACAACGATGGAGATGGAAGAAGAAACAACATCAACAAAGAAGGCAGAAGATTCGACAACGATGGAGATGGGAGAAGAGAAAACAACGACAAAGAAGGCAGAAGATGCGACAACGATGGAGATGGAAGAAGAAACAACATCAACAAAGAAGGCAGAAGAGACAACAACGACAAAGAAGGCAGAAGAAACGACAACGATGGAGATGGGAGAAGAAACCACAACGGCAAAGAAGGTAGAAGGAACGACAACGATGGAGATGGGAAAAGAAATCACAACGGCAAAGAAGGCGGAAGAAATGACAACGATGGAGATGGAAGAAGAAACAACATCAACAAAGAAGGCAGAAGATTCGACAACGATGGAGATGGGAGAAGAGAAAACAACGACAAAGAAGGCAGAAGATGCGACAACGATGGAGATGGAAGAAGAAACAACATCAACAAAGAAGGCAGAAGATTCGACAACGATGGAGATGGGAGAAGAGAAAACAACGACAAAGAAGGCAGAAGATGCGACAACGATGGAGATGGAAGAAGAAACAACATCAACAAAGAAGGCAGAAGAGACAACAACGACAAAGAAGGCAGAAGAAACGACAACGATGGAGATGGGAGAAGAAACCACAACGGCAAAGAAGGTAGAAGGAACGACAACGATGGAGATGGGAAAAGAAATCACAACGGCAAAGAAGGCGGAAGAAATGACAACAATGGAGATGGGAGAAGAAACAACAACGGCAAAGAAGGCAGAAGATACGGCGACGATGGAGATAGCAGAAGAAACGACAACCACGAAGAAGGAAAAATCACCAGCAGATATCAATGAGCAGACAACTTCAGTAACAAACGAGGCTATTTACAAAACTGAGGAGCCCACCACCTTCAAGGAGGTGAAAACCTCAAGCCCAAAGAAAACAGCTTCAATAGACAAACTACCAACTGCTACGCAAAAAGTCAAACAACCAACCACCATCAAGAAAAATAAAAATACCCTGAAAGCTAAACAACAACAACTCAACTCCACTACGAGCAAGAATACGGAAAACTTAGCAGCGAAAAAGCTTACTTCCAAAACGCAGGCATTCACTTCCACCGTTGACACAACAGATTCAGCAACTACCGATCCTATTTCCAGCACTAAGGTTACCACATTTTTCAATTTTGGTAACCATTGATATGTGGCACAATTTGTCGGCAACGATTCATTAGAAATACGAAATATAAAAATATGGTTCATTTTTGCTTTTTCAGCATTGTTCGATTTATTTTTCTAGGAAGAAGAAGTCGAATCGACTACAACACCAAAAATTCACCACGAAAGTTGCATCACCGAGCTCAACATCCGGTTCGATGGAGGACAGGTCATTCGATCAATCAACGGCACATCCGATGATGTTCAAAAACCTGATCACCATTTACTTTTTACTGACCTGCTTGTTGCAGTGTTGCCGGAAATGCCAGGCAGTTGTTGGCTGCGGGGGCTTTGAGCACAACGAGTCGTCCGGTGTCTGCCAGTTGAAGTCCAGCCTGGAGGGGCCAGCAGTGTTCCAACTGGGCATCAAGAGCGGAGCCGTGAAAGGCAACTACCCAGGTTCCTATTTTCCTTGAATACTCCAGACCAAACTAGCGGTTAATTGATTGGCAGTATTTAACGACAAATATACCCCGATGATAGACAATCCTTTCTTATGACACTTTTATGTCTCATTAGGTGTTAAATATTAAATTATATAATAACTAAAATTGCTTTTGCTAGTTTAATGAATTTAATGAAATCAAATTAGCCTTCAGGCGAGGGCGGAGGCGAGAAGTGCGGGAAGGGAGAGCATCTACGCGGCTACTACGCGGCCAATCTTGTCAGCTACTCCAACATCGGCAAAGGGGAGTGCTGTGAGCAGTGCTGGGAGGAGAGCTATTGCGTAGGCTACACCTACACCACCGGCCAGGACAACGACACCCTCTGCGAGCTCAAGAAGCCCTCCCTCCAGCCTGTCGTCATCCACGGCATGCGGTACTACTCCGCTTGGCTTACTGGTTGCTCTCTTGGACTAAGATTTCTCATTCATGGGATCGTTTTTTATCAGCCAAGCGACCTGCAACGACACAGTCCACTACGGTGGTGGCTGGGACGACAGATGAGGAAGACTACGCAGCTGACCTGGAACGGGAACTAAAGGGACGAGTTGAAAAAGAGAAAACACCGCCAGTGGACCCAGAGCCGTTACCGGTTTAGCAAACAATTTCTGATTGAACAAGGTATTCTCGGCTGTTGCCAAGATGCGCGGCCTTTGTTCCAGATAATAAGCTAAGCAATTCCTTTTAACTGCTTTAAGATACTGCCGCACCAAACGTATTTGCCAAATCTAAGCTGAGTTTATTGAAAAACCATTAATTTATGGATGTTCGAATTTTTGCGCGGCCGAAGGCCGCCTGCCGCGGAGGGCAGGGCAGTCAGAGCTCCGGAGGCCGGAGGGCATGGGTGCGGAGCGTAGCCTAGCATGCGAAGCATGCTAGCCGAAGCGTAGGGGCCGTAGCACCCGTGCCCGGAGGCCAGAGGAGCTCTGGCGCCGTGCCCGACGCGGCGGGCGGCCAAGGCCAGCTTAAGCAGTTACCCCATTTTTGTGTCCGTCTGTCCGCATATATATATATATATATATATATATATATATATATATATATATATATATATATATATATATATATATATATATATATATATATATATCCATATATATATCTGGTACCATCGGCAGGCCAAATGTAGTTCTCTTTTCTCCAAAAGTTGCAATTGCCTTGAGTAAAAAGTCAAGGAAATACATTGGGCTGGCGCGAGCGAGCGTTAGCGAAGTGTCAGCGCCCAGCCCCTCTTTTCGACCCAGGTGTATGTTTTGAGGGTCATTGCTAGATCTTAAATTTGATAAGGCGGCTGCTCGTCACAGAAGACTCCAATCGCTCTAATTCTTTCACCATTGGAAAGAGCAGCATCGAATTGACTATAGTTTATCTTTTGAGTTTTGCATAAAACGTTTGATTTTAGGGTGAAAAACGCAAAAAACCATATGTCCGAACTCCTTCTCCTTCTTCTTCTCCTTCTTCTCCTTCTTCTTCTCCGCATCTATTCAATGGACGATAGTAGGTATTCATTTCTCCCCCCCCCCCCGCCCTCTCCGGCTCCCTTGGCCTCATATATTTCTTTAATCATAGCTCTTTAGTCACACCAAGGAGCCATATGCACCAGTGGTGTAGTGGTATAAGCGATTGAACAGCTAATTGAAACTGGTAGGTTCGAACCCAGCTTAGTCATTCTTTTTGAATTTTGTGTATTTAAAGCTGAGAAAATAAATGGTGCAATCGGTAGGCCAAAAATCGCCCTAAGTATGAACCAAGAAAATTACTCAAAAATTTCTTAGTTTCCCAATAATTTTAATTTTTGAAACTTTTCATTTTGATTTATTTTTTTATTTTTTATTTGTGGTTTATTTATCTAATTTATTTATTGATCTCTAAAATTTGTATTAATTCATTTTATACTATATTAAAAGTGGAAGAAATATCTGGTACCATCGGCAGGCCAAATGTAGTTCTCTTTTCTCCAAAAGTTGCAATTGCCTTGAGTAAAAAGTCAAGGAAATACAATTTCTACTACTGGAATCTGCTGCGTCATTTGCATCTTGGTTTTGGCGCGCATGGAAAGAGACATTGAACTGCGCGCCAAAAACAAAATGCAACTGTCATAGCAGCAGATTCCAGTAGTAGAAATTGTATTTCCTTGACTTTTTACTCAAGGCAATTGCAACTTTTGGAGAAAAGAGAACTACATTTGGCCTGCCGATGGTACCAGATATTTCTACTACTGGAATCTGCTGCTATGACAGTTGCATTTTGTTTTTGGCGCGCAGTTCAATGTCTCTTTCCATGCGCGCCAAAACCAAGATGCAAATGATGCAGCAGATTCCAGTAGTAGAATATGTATTTCCTTGACTTTTTACTCAAGGCAATTGCAACTTTTGGAGAAAAGAGAACTACATTTGGCCTGCCGATGGTACCAGATATTTCTTCCACTTTTAATATAGTATAAAATGAATTAATACAAATTTTAGAGATCAATAAATAAATTAGATAAATAAACCACAAATAAAAAATAAAAAAATAAATCAAAATGAAAAGTTTCAAAAATTAAAATTATTGGGAAACTAAGAAATTTTTGAGTAATTTTCTTGGTTCATACTTAGGGCGATTTTTGGCCTACCGATTGCACCATTTATTTTCTCAGCTTTAAATACACAAAATTCAAAAAGAATGACTAAGCTGGGTTCGAACCTACCAGTTTCAATTAGCTGTTCAATCGCTTATACCACTACACCACTGGTGCATATGGCTCCTTGGTGTGACTAAAGAGCTATGATTAAAGAAATATATGAGGCCATAAAGAAATATATGAGGCCAAGGGAGCCGGAGAGGGCGGGGGCGGGGGAGAAATGAATACCTACTATTGTCCATTGAATAGATGCGGAGAAGAAGAAGGAGAAGAAGGAGAAGAAGAAGGAGAAGGAGTTCGGACATATGGTTTTTTGCGTTTTTCACCCTAAAATCAAACGTTTTATGCAAAACTCAAAAGATAAACTATAGTCAATTCGATGCTGCTCTTTCCAATGGTGAAAGAATTAGAGCGATTGGAGTCTTCTGTGACGAGCAGCCGCCTTATCAAATTTAAGATCTAGCAATGACCCTCAAAACATACACCTGGGTCGAAAAGAGGGGCTGGGCGCTGACACTTTGCTAACGCTCGCTCGCGCCAGCCCAATAATAGAGGAGCCTGTCTTGTGAGTGAGCATTTCGCGCGCCATGAGGGAAGCTTCTGGTGAGGAGGTGAAGGTGTTTTTGGGTAAATTGGGGTCGGGGAACACGATTTTGAGGGGAACAGCTTGCACCGATCATGGGAAAGTGCTTAAAACATCGAAAATGTGACTTTTATCAATGTTTTGCAACTGCGCAGTTTTGGGAAGCTACTCATTGTGGCAAAGTTTTAGTCATTACACATAAATATTCCCAAACAAATAAGCCTCGAACCTCTTTGGCAACCTAACCCCACTCAGGTTGGGTGCCTAATCTTTGAAGTCCCTTGAGGACAGCCAGGTGTTCTATTCACTTGGTGTGGCTGTAATTTGGCCACTGGGTTGGGATATCCTCCAAAAGAGTCATTAGACCAAAAAAGAGCCAAATGCATGAAAAAAGCTGAGCACCCGTGTAGCGGGACCCATGCAGCCAAAATACAATTCCTACATTCCATCTGATCTCAATCCTAACCATTTGCTTTCGTCTATCATTAGACTGCTCCCCCCCCCCCCCCCCCCCCCCAGCCATTTGCCCGTTTTAACCTTGTTGCCTCAGCCCAGCCCTCAAAATTACACCAATTAATTGATTTTTTAGATTTTTAAATGGTTAAATATTGTTATAAAAATATTGGTCCTTATATTTCAAAAATTGGTGTCACAGATGCGAACAATATTTATAAAATAAAAATGTAGGAAAAACCTGAGAATATTGTTATTATTTTGTACTTATTGTTATTATTTAAATTATTTAAACTTATCAAACCTATTTTTTCGATTCCAACTGCCCCCCCCAAAGTTATCCAAGAATCTCCCCAAATGAAAGTTTATCCAATTACCCTCACTCCAAAATGAAAACTTATCCAATCCCCCCCCCCCACGCCAAATGGAAACTTATCCAACTACTCCCCCCAAATGAAATATCCAATTGTCCAAAAAACGTTTTGGGGGATAGTGGGAGAAAACCAAATAAATTGTAGTAAAACTACTTAATGCTGCCAGCATTCTATTACCAATACAACTTCTGGTCATAAATAATTTATGTAGCTGCTTCCTTAAAGTAGGGCGGTGGATGCCATATGCTTTTACAGGCCTATTTAGGCTCACCCAATCCTCCCATGTTTCAGTGGATATTCAAGGAAGCAAAGTAGGGCGGTGGATGCTGGATGCTTTTACAGGCCTATTTAGGCTCACCCAATCCTCCCATGTTTCATTGGATATTCAAAGAAGCAAAGTAGGGCGGTGGATGCTGGATGCTTTTACAGGCCTCTTTAGGCTCACCCAATCCTCCCATGTTTCATTGGATATTCAAAGAAGCAAAGTAGGGCGGTGGATGCTGGATGCTTTTACAGGCCTCTTTAGGCTCACCCAATCCTCCCATCAGTGGATATTCAAGGAAGCAAAGTAGGGCGGTGGATGCAGGATTCTTTTACAGGCATATTTAGGCTCACTTAATCCTCCCATGTTTCATTGGATATTCAAAGAAGCAAAGTAGGGCAGTGGATGCTGGATGCTTTTACAGGCCTCTTTAGGCTCACCCAATCCTCCCATGTTTCATTGGATATTCAAGGAAGCAAAGTAGGGCGGTGGATGCCAGATGCTTTTACAGGCCTATTTCGCCCATAAGACATTTGAGTGCAATTTTTGTAGCTGGTTCCATTTAGTCGCCGTAGGCGACGGCAAAGCTCAACCTAGTCTATATATATAATAGAGGAAGGCCCTGTTTTCTTTCAGCCTTCGGCGCAGTCTGGGGACAACTTCTTGCGAATATATTAAGCTTTTTCTAGGGCAATTCGGGGCTGCGGAAGACGATAGACCCATGCAGAGCTTGCACAAATTTCGGGAAAGTGCTCAAAATTTCGAAAATCTGCGCCTTATCTTGGTTTAAGATCTGCGCAGGCTCCCAGGCTACCCAGGAGGGGAAAATTTCAGTAATTAGTCATAAATATTCCCAAACAAATTAGCCCTGAACCACTTTGGCGACCTAACCCTTGAGTGCACACTTGGGTTGGGTGCCTAATCTTTGAAGTCCCTTGAGGACAGCCAGGTTTTTGATGTTGCATTCACTTGGTGTGGGTGGGGGGATCTTCAAAAGAGTCGTTAGACCAAAAAAGAGGCTAATGCATGAAAAAAGCTGAGCACCCGTGTAGCGGGATCCATGCAGCCCAAATTACGAATCCTGCTGCATTGCTCCAAATACAAAACACTGGATGATTTCCTCCATGCAATGTTCCCCACAAACCCCCCAAGCCTTTGTCGGTATACTCCAATCAAACCCCCAAACCACAAACCATTGTTGCCATGCTCACCATTCCAATTCCTCACCATTAGACCAAGTAGTACTATACAAACTTAGTACTATACAAACACCAAATCCCTTGCCTCCATGCTACATCTCCATGCCTAAATCCTTTGCCTCCATGCTCCAATTCAACCAACAAATCCTTGCCGCCATACACAAAACAAACTCCCAAAACCCCACCTGCTCTCACCTGCTTCATGCCACCCCCTCAAACCCTTGCCGCCATTCACCATAATCCCCCAACTAAATACTTTGCCTTTATGCTCCATTCCAACCTTTAAAACCCTCGCCATAAAACGCCATACTAATTCCCTGATGCTCCATGCTCCATGCTTCATTCCAATCCCCAAACCCTTGAAGTTGTGTGTCATGAAAACCTCCAAACCCATGCATGTTTGCCCCATACCAATTTCCAAAAAATTGTCTCCGTACTCAATCCAATCCCAAAACTCTCCCCATCAAGCACCATACAAACCCTTAAATCATTTGTCTCCATGCTCCATTTCAACCCACAAACCCTCGCCTCTATGCCCAATCCAACTTCCAAAAATTGGCTTCATACTCTATCCAACCCCAAAACCT
Source organism: Ptycholaimellus sp. GST1_10 (assembly GCA_030248095.1). Classification (NCBI taxonomy): domain Eukaryota; kingdom Metazoa; phylum Nematoda; class Chromadorea; order Chromadorida; family Chromadoridae; genus Ptycholaimellus; species Ptycholaimellus sp. GST1_10. Next base: position 4,250 of record JASANA010003377.1, on the reverse strand, counting down.
TCCCCGTCAAGCACCATACAATCCCCTAAATCTTTTGCCTCCATGTTCCATTCTAACCCACAAACCCTCGCTTCTTTGCACCGTACAAACGTCCAGAAAATTGTCTTCATATAACATCCAACCCCAAAACCCTCACCATCATGCACCTAAAAAAACACTAAGCTCTCTGCCTCTATATTTTGCCATTGTTTGGGTGTCCCTAAAAGAGTCTGTAGACCGAAAAGAGGCTAAGGCATGAATATAGCCGAGTACCTGTATAGCGGGACACTTGCAGCCCAAATCCCAAACCCTTGCCATCGTGCGCCAAACCCTTGACTCCATGTTCCAAATAAACCCTCAAACCAATCTCTGTACTCGGTAAAAATCCGTAATGCTCATTACCAATATCTTCCTATTAGCACTGTACAAAACCCAAATACATAGCCTCCATGCAATACTCAAAAACAATTGTCTCCATGCTCTCACCTGTGGTCACCCCCATAATCTCATCTCCAACCATTTACCACCCCCCCCCCCCCCCAACTTTATCATTTGCCGCCCCCTCTTCGAATTCAAAGCAATCTACCTGATTTGCTTTGTTAGTTCTGCAAAACTTAGATTAATGATATTTTAGTGTCAAAAATATTTGAGTACAATTATTGCCCAAAGCGATTTTCAGTATAAGCATTTTCTTCAAATAAATTGAACTAAAATTCTGCTTTCATCGCCTTGCAGCCTATGCTTCCCATTATTTGCATAAATTGAAACTTTGACTGAAATAAACTCTGTAGTCTCAAATAAATTTTTCCTACAACACCCTGCTTCCCATTACCCAAATAAATTTAAATGCTTGGATCAGATAAATTCTGTAACTGGAGCCATAGAGTAGCCGGAGCGGACAAGAAGCCCTTCCCTCTCCCCAATCCATTGCCCCCCCCCCCAGTTGCCCTTCCCTAATTATTTGCCTACCTTTGTCCAATCATTTTCAGAATAAAACCCACCTTTTTTTGTCATTTTATAATATATAAAAAAGCACAAACATATGTTTGGCAAAATAATCCCCATTATTGATACATATTTTTGTAGCAGCATTCTTATATTATCCATATGAAACGGCTTAGCTCAACCAATTGTGCAATATTTCTGTCATTTTTCAAAAGTATCCATACTGTTGGTGAATCGGGGAAAAGTACCTAAATAAATGTTTTGACTTTTGTCCCCCCAATAATAATCAACATTACAATAATTAGCCTCCTCAGCCATGATTCCCCAGCCCATTCCAAGTCATCTGCCCCCATCCCCCACCCGTTTGTCCTCCTCCCCCAACCATTTGCCCCCTCTCCCAAAACCTTTCAACATGAACCCCGCATTTTCAAAGTCATCAAAACATAACTTAGACTTAGTAAAATTATGCCCACAAGTTTTTAGCCATTAGCCCCCTCAGCCGTTTCCCATCAACAGTTGACCACCCTTCCCGAGCCATTTGGACCCCCTTCCCCAACCACTTGCACCCGCAAATAATTTTAAATAATTTTAAATTCTTGGCCTATATAAATTCTGGGCTGATGCGTAGTTAGTTTAATACAGTCGCCATTGGCGATGGCGAAGCTCAACCACCAGCTTTCATCCTCAATTTTCTGGCATTTTGAGTTTTTTTATGAATTTTCAGCATAATTTTTTCTTCAAGTAGTATGCCAATAGTCGCCGTAGGCGACGGCGAAGCTCAACCTAGTCTTATATAAAGCGGGGCGCGCCTTTTGGGGGGGTCTCGGCGCCACCTGGATTCTTTAGTAATCTTGGCATGTGATAGCTCTACGTTTGGCTTTTGATGAGTTAATCAATATTTTTTGGGTTGCTCCATGCATGGAAAAATTTTAAATTATGAAATAATTGAAAATGTGCCGATTTTTGCCATTTTTGGACATTTTTTGACTTTGAAGATTCATAACTCCTTCATTTTTTAACTTTTGCTGTCGGACTTTTTTTTAAATTAAAGCTACAACAGTTCTGCTTAAAATACATTAAATAGTTTTTAAATTTTTAAAGTAAAATATTTGAAAAAAGTGGATTGACTGATGCCAATTTTTCGATTTCTTTCCTACCCAGGAGCCCAATGTTTTTGGAAAGAGTCAAGTAATTCTTCAAGACAAGTAGACGCATGGTAAGCATGATGCAGGCAATGTCAATTACTTTGTCATTGAACAGGTTCATGAATCAGTTGAAGTTTTTGAATATTTGACACTTCATAGTGGCCATAAAGGCCACGAAGATGTCTTAAACTTATATTGTATTTACACATTTAGACATCCTTTTTTCTGAAAGGTGAGCATATTTAATGAACAATTGGAACTGGTTGCGTAACTTTAATTAATGGGGGCCGCGCGACGCGCGCCCACTGACCTATATTACTAGTATATATATATATGTGTGTGTGCCATGCCTGTACTCCGCGGTTTTTCAACAAAATTGGCTGATTTTTTGCATGAAGGTCCGCCTAGGCGGTGCCTCGGGACCATTTTTGGTGCTTGGCGTAATTTTTTGAATTTCGCCCAAAACTCAATTTTTTGATGTTTCAAAGCACGAAAATTCATAAATCACTGGTTTTTCAATGAAATTGGCTGATTTTTTGCATGAAAGTCCGCCTGGGTGGTATCTCCACGCCATTATTTGGGCTTGACGTAATTTTTCGATTTTTGCCCAAAACTCAATTTTTTGATGTTTCAAAGTACGAAAATTCATAAATCACTTGTTTTTCAACGAAATTGGCTGATTTTTGGCATGAAAGTCCGCCTGGGTGGTATCTCCACGCCATTATTTGGGCTTGACGTAATTTTTCGATTTTTGCCCAAAACTCAATTTTTTGATCTTTCAAAGTACGAAAATTCATAAATCACTGGTTTTTCAACGAAATTGCCTGATTTTTTGCATGAAAGTGCGCCTAAGTAGTATCTCCAGGCCATTTTTTGGGCTTGACATAATTTTTCGATTTTTGCCCAAAACTCAATTTTTTGATGTTTCAAAGTACGAAAATTCATAAATCACTGGTCATAAATCACAAGTAAAACTTGGAAGAAATGAATTTGCAATTGGTAGTACTCGTTCGTGTAGCTTAAGTGTTTGGCTTGGAAATGAGGCCGCGCATCTTGGCGCCAGCCGAGAACACCTTGTTGAAACATCAAGATTTTAGGTTTTTGACTATAAATCAAGAAATAATAAATGTGTCGAAAAATTCCATTATCAACTTCAATATATCACCATTAGAGACGTACATGCCAAAATTCAACTGATTTCATTGAAAAACCATCGATTTATGGATGTTCAAATTTTTGAAACATCAAGAATTTAGGTTTTTGGCCATAAACTGAGAAATAACAATTATTTCGGAAATTCCTTTTGCCAGCTTCAAGATAGCACCTCGACGGACGTACCTGCCAAAAATCAGCCAATTTCGTTGAAAAACCAGTGATTTATGAATTTTCGTACTTTGAAACATCAAAAAATTGAGTTTTGGGCAAAAATCGAAAAATTACGTCAAGCCCAAAAAATGACCTGGAGATACCACCCAGGCGGACCTTCATGCAAAAAATCAGCCAATTTCGTTGAAAAACCAGTGATTTATGAATTTTCATACTTTGAAACATCAAAAAATTGAGTTTTGGGCGAAAATCGAAAAATTACGTCAAGCCCAAAAAATGGCCTGGAGATACCACCCAGGCGGACCTTCATGCAAAAAATCAGCCAATTTGGTTGAAAAACCGCGGAGGCCGGGCCCCGGAATGACATATATAGATATATATATGCGGAAAGACGGACGCAAAAATGAGGTAACTGGTTAAGCTGGCCTTGGCCGCCCGCCGCTTCGGGCAGGGCGCCAGAGCTCCTCCGGCCTCCGGGCACGGGTGCTACGGCCCCTACGCTTCGCCTAGCATGCTTCGCATGCTAGGCTACGCTCCGGGGCCTCCGCACCCATGCCCTCCGGCCTCCGGAGCTCTGACTGCCCTGCCCTCCGCGGCAGGCGGCCTTTGGCCGCGCAAAAAGGGGCACATCAAATAAAAAACGAATGCTGAAGTTAAAGCTAGGTTTTCCTCAATTTCCCCTATTGGTTTGCCTTGAAACTTTACAGAGGTTGATATTTAGTTCTAAAATTGATGAAAATGGGCTACTATGCTATAATCTAGCCAAAAACTGGCCCAAACAAGAAACATTGAATTTAATGAAATAATTTACCATATTTGCTTTCTATTACGGTTTTTTAAATTGTTAGATTTCTA
>JASANA010003376.1:0-22588 GCA_030248095.1 Ptycholaimellus sp. GST1_10 | reverse complement strand
AGAGAGAAGTCTGGACGGCCCTGTTGCTCAGTAATTAGGCTCAGGCTCGCAGGAAAGGAGGCATGGATGGACTGGATATCACAGAGGAGGCCAGAAAGCTCATGTGTAAGCAGAACCTGGCTAGTTCACAAGCTGGGGAGGGAGGAAAGCTTTAGAGAGGGTGGGGGCTGGTTGGATGGAGCGTAGCAATTTGCAGAAGCACTTCTTCGCCTCACTTGTAGGCTGGCAGGGGAGAGGAGGGTTTTTGAAGGGGGCAATTAGGCTGAAGCAGCCAGGGTGACAGAGGTGGTTGGCAAGTGGCGCCGATTGCGTCGGAGATCGGGCGGGGCCCTCTACCACTTCCTCTCTCTCTAGGCTCTGCTGACCGCGCCTCTCTCTCTACGACCCCCTCTACACTCCTACCCCACTTGCCTTCACTCCCCCAGGAACACCCCACTACAGCACCAAAACCAGGCTGAGAGCAGAGGAGGACTAAGTCGGGTCGCTGGGACGGAGCCTAATTGAGTGAGTGCGACGAGCCTCAATTGGTTTGGACTCTTTGGTAGCAGCTGAGTTGTGAGAAAGGAGCAAGGGGAAGGGAAAACGGAAAGAGGCCGAGAAGAGAGGCATGGCGGAGAATGGTTGGGAAAAGGAAGCGTGGAAATGGGGAAGGGCCCGCGGATCTCCAGAGCCAGCAGGGATATGGGCCAGAGATGGACAAAGTGTGTGGGCGGGGGGAGGAGGAGGGCGTAATGGAGCCGTAGCCCCATTTCCTCACTTTGCCCGCCCGGACATGGACAGCGGCACAGGAGACGCACAAGTTCACTCCTCTCTCTCTCTCCTCTCTCCCAGCCTCCATCGCATGACGCCGAAAACGAGCCTATTGAAGTAGCAGCTCTGCACAGACATAAGCAGAGAGAGAGGAGGCCGATCTGTGCGGAGGAAATGGGTAGAAAAGCGGGATGCTTAGTGTGGCTGGCATCCCCTCCCTCCCCTCGTCCTTCAACCGCCCCTCCCTTCCCCTCCTATGGCAGTGCATCTTGATCTCTCCGCCCGGCATACAGGGCTAGCCCAATAAAGCCTCCCTCCTCCTTTCTCCCCCCGCCGCTTACTGCTCCCTCCATCCGCCTCAATGAGCTCTCTCGCTCTCCTTCACCAGGCCCATTCCAGCCCTCCTCTCAGGATGATCGCAGAGACCTGATTGCACCGAGCCTCCTAGCCAACGCCTAGCCCTCCCTCCCATCCGCCAGTCGCCCAACATGCCTGGAACAATAGGCGGCTTAGGCCTGGAAGCGGATTATGCCCCGCATTTGGCGGCGGTGGATGGAGAGCCCAGGGAGCCATTACGGGACAGTTTGGGGGGATGGAAGTGGGGAGGAGGAAGCTCGTGGAAGCTCGGCAGAAAGTCGGGAATCAATGCCGGACGAGTTTGGCGGGCGGCGCCAGGGACTCGCTGGGGAATATTCCCTCCTCCCCGCCCCCCCACCCCCCTTAGCCGCCCCTTTTGTGGAGCGCACAAGTTGAGATTAGCGCCCCACACCCCCTCTTTCCCTGCTCTTCTTCCACCTCCTCCCTGCCCCCTTCCCCAAATCCTAGCACCCCCAGGCAAGCCCCTTCCGAAGAAGGACATTCTTTATGACTTCTTTCGCAACTCCCGCCCCTCCCAGCTGATGCCGCCTGACAAATGACAGGGCGGAAAAACAGCTGAGCGGGGCCTGAATCGGCCCGACTCTAGAACGGGGAGCATCGATCAGATAGCCATCCCTCATTTTTTCCCTCCAACATTCGGCGATTGTAGCAGCAAAGGGGAGAGGAAAGGCTGCGAAGTGGGGTCTAGAGACTAGAGAGTGAGGAGGAATAGGAGAGGTACGAGAAGCGTTTAGGAGGGCCGGGATTTATGCGGCGCAATGAGGTGCGCGGGCCGAATCTCAGCCTAGCGTCAACGGCCCTTTCATCCACCGCCTCCCTTCTAGCCTTGCTGAAGGAGGGGGGATCGGAGAAGTGGTGGCTGGATACAAAGGCGGAGATGGAAGGCAGGGGAGGCCTTGAAGTAGTACGGGGAGCAATAGGCAGTCAATCAACGTCCGGGTGGCCTGCTGCAGTTTATGATTGATGAAGCTGAGGATGAGGGCGGCGGAATGTTTGTCCTCCTAAGCGCTTACTTTTACCCTGCTCTTTGCCCTAGCTACACCTCTGTCAGTTTGGCAATTTAATTGAGAGTTGTATTTAAGTAAATTAATTATACAGGCTGGCTCCTAGAACCCCCCCCCCCCCGAACAATTACACCCCCCCCCCGAAGGGTATTATACATATACACCCCCCCCCCCCCGAAGATATACACCCCCCCCCCCCCGAAGGGTACTATATTGAAAATTTTTTTATTGCCTTAACATACTTCTCTTTACATATCTTGAAATTTAAACTCACGGAATTTTTATATAAACAACTATATACCTCCTTTTTTTAGTTAGTCTGCCTACTACCAGGAGTAGTACTAGGATACTGTTTACGGCAACCCCTTAGGCTTAGTCAAAATGCGCGTATACTGTGGCAGTACCACCCATAGTTGCTTAGGAGCCATGGTCCATACTGTGGCAGTACCTACTAGTTGCTTAGGAGTAAAAAGTAGGTATTTAATCATCTACATGAAAATTCCGTGAGTTTAAATTTCGAGATATGTACAGAGAAGTATGTCAAGGCAATAAAAAAATTTTCAATACATAGTACCCTTCGGGGGGGCAAAAAAAAAAAAAAAAAAAAAAAAAAAAAAAAAAAAAAAAAAAAAAAAAAAAAAAAAAAAAAAAAAAAAAAAAAAAATTGTATATCTTCGGGGGGGGGGGTGTAATTCTTCGGGGGGGGGGTAATTGTTCGGGGGGGGGGGGGGGTGTAATTGTTCGGGGGGGGTGTAATTGTTCGGGGGGGGGGGTTCTAGGAGTCAGCCATTATACATTATAGATTGTTATCAAAAAAGTTGTTACAGAGTACAGACCCTACAACATGACGAAAAATGTCAGAAAACAGTATTGTTGTCAAAAATGTAATCCGTAAAGAAATATTTCTAAACTTTGGCACGTCAGCAAAATCGGCGGTTAAGTTTTGAAATTTAATGCGTTGACGATTGTCAATTTCATCTGTTTTCTGCCAAAATTGTTCAAATTTATGGGCCCATTCACCCATCAATTTGCAAAGACTGAAAGCAAAATGGAGATAGGGAAAAAGAAAGAGAATCAGTGCAGGCGGGATCCGTAGCCGGGTGGAGAGTCAGAGATGGGCTTGGGTGGAGCCCACTCGCAGCTCTCCCTCTCATCCAAGGCCCCGCGCAATCGGTTCAACAAATCACCCGTTCTATCCGCTCCATACACTCCACCGTGCCTCACAACAATGCCTCTTCTTACACTGGACATCGATTGAACAAATACAAACGACTGAAATCTATCATCATTTGGATAGAATGGGTCATGGAGATAATAGTTATCTATAATACGTTCCATGAGATACTTTGAAAGCTAGCGATACTCTTTAGCGCGATACTTGAGCGATACTCTTTCCCGATAGTTGTTCGCACTTATTTTGGATTTTATCAACAGATAAATGAGTGAAGAAGAGGCTAGTAAAAAAGATGGGATTGGAACCCAGCTAGTAGACGAAGATTGGAAAGGTCGGCTTTGGAGGAGGCCGCGGAAGCGAGAACGAGACCAAGACTAGCCCGTGTATCTGCCACCGCTTCGGCCACCGTCTTCTCCTCCTCTGCCCACGCTCCGTTGCTGAGTAGCACGAGGAAACGCTCCTTGCCTGCCCTGCCATTTCTTTTCTCATATACACCTATCTCATCCACCTCACATACACCTTTTCTCATCTCTTTTCTCATATAGGCCTATCTCAACTCATTTTGCCTAAGCCGCAATCTTTAAAGGCACAATACCCGAAAATGCACCTCCTCCGATCGAGCCAATATTTTTTCCTGGTTACAGGCCAACAAGTCCGGAGGGTAAGCATATTTCAGTTTTTTCACTTTTGTTGAAAACTTTTGAGAAAATATTCCCAAAATTTCCTGTGTTGTAGCAAGGGAAAAGGCCAATTTCGGGGCTCTTGTGCTGCTTAACAGTGGCTGTAAATAGCATTTTCGGGTATTGTGAATTTAAACAAAATCAAGAGCTGCCTGCTTTGCTTTGTTTTGGAAGGGTGCAAAAAAGAGGCATTGGAAAGAAGTTGGTGTGTGCCTGGAGTCAGCGTCGAGGATGGTGCGTGTGTAGCGAAGGGCAGAAGCAACGTAGGCAAGGCCATAGCTGGGGTTGCGCAGCTCATAGTCCAGGTGCTCCTGCAGTTCCACCCTTTCTTCAGCGCATACCCCCTAATCATTGCATTTCACTGCACCTTAACAGCAGCTCGGCTTTGTGGGTCCAGGAATCGGTAGCTGACGGCGGGGACCTCGGCAAAGGTCATGATGCCCAGTCGCGTCCCGTGATCTATTCCCATCACCTGGCATTTGGAGAGGCGGAGTTGACTGAGATGGGAATGAACCAAGAGGGAGGAGGTCGATGATGCTCTTGGCGGTGGCCTTGGCGTTGGCGGCGCTCTGGGGATCCATGGAGTTTGAAAGGTCGATCAGTAGCAACACCTCCACCTCCTGGCGCGGGTGGCAGACGACGTTTGGCGTTGGTGGGATTTGCTGGACTGAAACTGGCCAGTCTGAGAGTGAATCCTTCCCTGCAAGAAGCAGAAGAGGTACTGGCAGCATGGGACTGGGCCGAGGCCACTGGACCGTCGGCGCCGGGCTCTTCACAGAGGCCTGCCTGCAGTCGCCGTGCAAACGCCTCCGCATCCTCCGCTCTCCCCATGCGACAGTGGCAGCCTGCCAACAGCCTTTCTCCATTCCCATCAATTCATCAGTCAATCAAATTGATAAGTTTGAGAGTGGGAAAGGGGACCGGTGATGGTGTAAAGGGCGGGTAGGTTGGGTTGTTGGCCAATGCTGAAGGCCCAAACGGAATGGCGACCGAAGATTGAGCGAAGGCGGATTCCCAGCTCCTCGATCACTGCTGCGCTGCCCAGCTCCCCGCTGGACAACAGCACCACTTGCGGCCGCCAGCCAGCCCGACCTGTGCCGCTTTTTGTTTTCCTTCTTGCTTTATTTTTATTCATTTGCAAAAATAAGTACAGATTTAGTTGTTTTTGCAAATGAATAAAAATAAAAAGGAGGAGAAGCAGACCGTGGGCTTTCATGTGCGCTGAGAGTGAGCTGGCCAGACGGTCTACGTCCAGCTCTGCTGGCTCGCCCCTGCACCAGGATCATTCTGAGAGCAATAGAGGTGAGGATGAAGAAAGCATGAAAGATGGTCATTTTAATTTGAGGATGTTTGAAAGGAGGCAAGAAGAGGGGCAAACCATTGCAGGCTGTCCATGGCTTGACTGAGTTCTCCGGTAGAGCTGAGGAACTCCGTGGCAACAGAACCGTTCCTAAAGAGGCAGCAGGTTCCTTTGGATGGTGGAAGCAATATGGAAGCAGGGTGCAACTGAAAGGGGAAAGCGGCGACGGCGACGGAGGCCAGCTGATGCCGCAGCTCCAGAGGCTCCAGCTGCAGCAATAGACTGAGTGCTGCCCGCTGGATGGTTTGCGGGCTCTCCGCCCAGCTCCGCTGCTCCACCAACAGCAGCAGTTGGCCCGGTGGGCAGACTGGCAAGGGAGCAGGGAGTAGTGGGTAAAGAAAGCTGTGAGCTCTGAGGGGGGAGGGACGATTGTCGCCGCAAAGCTGTCCCTGTAGGCCGGAGAATAGGCGGTCCAGGGCAGGGGCGAGGCCGAGTTGGCCCACCTGGTAGATGCGACAGGTGCAGTCCGTCATGCTCGCCAGGGCTGGCAGATCCGAAGCATTCTAGCAATCCCAGTAGCTCATCACAGATTCTCATTTTGTTTGATGGGAAATAGACAACAATTTTCAAATGTTTTGGCAGACATGGTTGTATAAATACTGGATGGACTGCGGTGGAGACGAACAGGCAATGTGAAGCTAGTGGCATGAAAAGAGGTAATAGGAACCCCAGGCACAAAGGCGTGGATGGAGGCAGTGAATCGGCTAAGGTCGCCCACTGCCTGGTTTAGGCGAGCACGACTGGTGGCGCTAGCCCCGTTGCTCAGCAGAATCACCACCGGCGGAATTCGCTCCGTCGCCAACTCTCGCGCCAGCTGAGTGAGGCCCACTTAAAGATTTCTATCTTCTATCTATCTCCTCAATTGCTGCAGGTGATGGAGCTAGAAGAGGAAATAGGAGGATGAATGATAAAAAGAGGGTGAAAAAAGAAGCACCATCGAGACGGGAAGGTGCGGGACTGGGCGGCCAGGCAAGGATCTTGGCCGCCGCTTCCGTGGACTTCAGCTTGCTGCCCAGGCCGACCAGCGTCTCTGCAGCGTTCGTCAATCCTCTCAGGCCATCCCTTCTCCAAGGAGAAGAAGACCCAGGCGATCGGAGAAGGCGTAGACGCCGAATCGGAGGTTGGCCTGTTCGAGTGGCAGTAGGGCCGTGATGCCGAGGAGGGCGAGGCGGGAGGCGTTTCTGTCGGCGGCCAGGGACTCTGGAGAGAGGTTGAAGGCTGGGCTGGAGAAGTGGGTGTGGAATAGAGAAGACCTTTGCTGCCGATGCAGTGGGGGAAGCAGTATTCCCAGCGGGTGTTGGGGTCCGTGGTGTAGCACCAGGGGCCTTTGTCTCGGTTGCCGCGCGGGTTGGCGCAATAGTTCCCTTCAAACTTTCTGTTCAGTCTCATCCCCTGTCCGCAGAATCTATTGGTAAATCCAGAAACAGGCTGTCAATTTTGATTCCCAATCAGAGCAGGTCGTTGAGATGAGGTGAGGAAATGCGACCGGCTTCAGCAACAGAGGCGAGTCCGACTGTTTTCCAGTTGTCGGCGTCGTCAAAGCTGTGCTTGTGCGGCACCTGACTCCCCCAGGCTTGGCAGGCTGGAAGCGGAGGAGTTGAGAGGTAGAGAGAGGATTGGGAGGGCTTGGCTAGCGGAGTCCGTTGAGGCTAGTGTTGGCGCGGGCGGCGACGGCGCTGGTGTAGGCGGAGGCTGGGTTTGCGCAGGCCCTGGAGTCCGCCCACATGCACCCCGCCCCGATGCAGTCCTCGGGGCCCAGACCCGCGGAGCCTACCATTCTAGCCATGAAGAATAAGATATTTGGGCTAGCTTGCAGTTAGATTGATGGCGATGAAGGGAAATTATAGGACAAATTAGAGAACTTTTGACCACATGTGTATTTTTTTGTTCATGGAAAAAAATAGGAGAGAGAGGGAAACCTCCGTTGTCAATGAGGAGGACGACAGAGGCGGGCTCTTTGATGCAGGGAAGAGGGGTTCTGAGCACTGCCCTTGAGTATTTGGGGCTGAGCAGACTAGCAGAGTGCGAAATGCGCCCCTGCGCTGTCTTCAGCCATATCGCTTGCATCACAAGCATCAGCATCATCTTGCTGCCCAATTATGCTCCTCAACGCTCAAATCATGCTGGAAAGATAAAAGGACAGGATTGTCGAACAAAATTCTAGAGAAAAACAAAAGAGAAAGCAAGGAATGGAAAGGAAATGCAAATGAAAGGAGGCCCAAGGACAGCAGCAGCCAGGCAAGCAGAGGGCAGGGCGTCTGATTGGGCGAGAGCGCGGCTGAAACCGGTCTCCCAGGCTTTTCCACGCAGTGTCGGCGGGCGGAGAAAGAGCTGGCGGGGACTCCGATTGCGGTCTCTTCCCTCCTCCCTCCTCTGCGGTCTCTCCTCCCTCTCTCCCGCCCACCCCAAGAACGCCCTGCCTTCCCCCTCTCCGCTTTTCCAGGGCTATCAATACGCCTATACCTTTTCTCCATTCCCTCCTCACCTGTTCAACTTAACAGCAGCCGGGGCGAATACATTGCCCTCCATCTGGTAGATTAGTTATTGTCATGAACGGAACTAATATCTTGACCAGTAACAGTGAATGGTCTGAAAATCTGCTGCTCGCAAAATGCGATTCCTTTTACAATAACCTTAGCAAAATGGATAATGAACTTTACAGTGCCATAATGGACAATGAGTGAAAGAAATACTTAAAAAACAAGCATTACGCCAACATAACAGGAGGTTTGAGCTGAATAAATGTTACAAAGCAGTCAACATTATGTTCCATCACATCACTTTAGGCATGAATTAGCGTGGGACAATGCGGCCAGCAAGTTTCAAAATCGTTCCTTGCAAACATAGGTTTTAGTTTACCAGCCTCAATACCAGTGGCTATCGTCTTGAGTCGATGTCGCATGTTCTCCTCGGTGTCCAAAACTCCTGATGATTACATACATCAAATACGATAATGATCCCCAACTCTCAGCAACCTCTGGACAATCTTGGCTGCCAAGCTGGATTGAAGCACTGAATGGGGACTTGGAATTTGGCGAACAGCTTCAGTTCATCCAGCATTGCTGCACCAAAGAGATTGTTGATAACTCCGCCAGAAACTAGATCTCCCGATCAACTAGAGTCGAAAGGCTCAGCATGTTTGATGCCGTGCGCCATGAAATCGCCAGGATACAGGTCATGCCCAGTAAACACGGTGTCGCGGACCCAGGCCTGTTTATGTCAAATTAAAATCAAAAAATTTCATCGAAATTAGTCAAAAATAGCATTTAAGTGACAGTTTGTGAGAGGTTAGAGAAGGGGTATTCCACTTACGAAAAAATGAAGGTTCGAGTTGGAAGCCGTGATTGTCTCATCGTTTTGGTCCATTTAGTTGTTATCTCAGCCCAAGAAACCCTGGCCCAAAATATGGCTCCCTTGCAGAGAAATGGCCATTTTTCGAACACCTACTTTTTTGACCCTTGGAGCACCGGAAAATCAAATTTTGACCGATTTCAACCAAAATTATTAAACGAACCCCCAACTTTTATATATCAATCGAACCGCAAAAATACAATAAGTTTTATGATAACAATGATTTTTTCCAAAAGAAAAATTTTTTCAACTGAATTTTGAAAAAAACGATTTCTGCATTTTGCAATTTTGGGCACAAAAAAACTGATTTCATAAAATGATCAAAAAATTAAAGGCTAAGACCTAGCCTATCTTTTTATTCACATTCTTACCGTCATTTTGGTATATATTACATTGCAAATGGCGATGTGACAGTCAGAAAATTTTTTGATTGAAAATTGCAAGTCCGATTTTGTCCCTATGTTATAACATAGGCAAAAAATCACCAAAAAATGTTTGTTCTCAAAATTCTAATTTTTTGGCCTGAAACGTTCTTTGGGATCCCATACACCCCGCTGTATCATTTGTTTCCCCAAATTTAGTCTCAATCTGCTCAAACTGAAATGCCCTTTTTCCTATGCTTTAACATTGCCTATGCTATAACCTAGGAAAAAGGGCATTAACAGTTTGAGCAGATTTCAGTTGAAAAAATTTTTCTCTTGGGAAAAATCATTGTCACCATAAAACTTGTTGTATTTTTGCGGTTCGATTGATATATAAAAGTTGGGGGTTCGTTTAATAATTTTGGTTGAAATCGGTCAAAATTTGATTTTCCGGTGCTCCAAGGGTCAAAAAAGTAGGTGTTCGAAAAATGGCCATTTCTCTGCAAGGTAGCCATATTTTGGGCCAGGGTTTCTTGGGCTAAGATGACAACTAAATGGACCAAAACCATGAGCAAATCACGGCATCCAACTAGAACCTTCGATTTTTCGGAAGTGGAATACCCCTCCAACAAGTCCTCTCAATCCTCTCGCATATTGCCTCTTAAGAGACGGTTTTTGAAAGCAGCAAGAATCGGCCGGACATAAATTTTTTGAGTAATTAATTAATTAATTTTAATTTATTGCAGTTTCGAAATCTCCATGCATTTTTGACCGCGGCCGATTCATTTTTGACCCGAAGGGCCGCTCCGCGGTCTATAGAGATTACTGAACTTTTGTCCTGATATATTGGGCTGGCGCGAGCGAGCGTTAGCGAAGTGTCAGCGCCCAGCCCCTCTTTTCGACCCAGGTGTATGTTTTGAGGGTTATTGCTAGATCTTAATTTTGATAAGGCTCTAGCGCCTCACAGGAAGCTTCAATCTTTCTGATTCTTTTTGCATTGGAAAGAGCAACATCGAATTGACTATAGTTTCCTTTTTGACTTTTGCATAAAACAAATTATTTTCCCATGAAAAATGCAAAAAACCATGTGTCCGAACTCCTCCTCCTTCTCCTCCGCATCTATTCAATGGATGATAGTAGGTATTCATTTCTTCCCCCCCCCCCCATCCCCTTCCCCGGGTCCCTGGGCCTCAAGTATTTATTTAAATTTAGCTCTTCATTTACATAAGGAATCATAAGGATCAGTGGTGTAGTGGTGAAAGCGATTGTGCATATGGATGAAACTCGAAGGTTCGAATCCTTCTCAAAAATTCATTTTTATTTTTGTTTCATTGAAGTTGAGAAAACAAATTGTACCATCGTCAGGCCAAAACAAATTGTACCATTTCGAATATTTTCTTTTCGTCATATTTTTTAAACAAGTTTTTTCTATATTAAAATTTTTCTATACTACATTTTATCCTATATTAAAAGTGGAAGAAATAACTGGTACCATCGGCAGGCCAAATGTGGGGCTCTTTTCTCCAAATTTTGCAATTGCCTCGAGAAAAAAAGTCAAGGAAATACATTTCCTACTAGTGGAATCTGCTGCGTCATCTGCATTTTGTTTTTGGGCGCGCATGGAAAGAGACACTGAACTGCGCGCCAAAAACAAAATGCAAGTGTCCAAGCAGCAGATTCCACTAGTAGGAAATGTATTTCCTTGACTTTTTTCTCGAGGCAATTGCAAAATTTGGAGAAAAGAGCCCCACATTTGGCCTGCCGATGGTACCAGTTATATATGTATATATATATCTGGAAATGCTGGGAACGGGCGATTTCTCAACGGATTTGGACAAACTTTTTTTTTCCTGAAAGGTAAAAATGAGTTAGGAAGATATCGCAGGTAGGAAGCGGTCCCGGACCATTTGAAACATCACTTTTTTGGGTAGAAACGTTAAAAAATGGGGTATACTGAAAAATGGCTAATTCTCAACGGATTTGGACAAACTTTCCTTGAAAGGTAATGTTTTAGGAAGATATTGCAGGTAGGAAGCGGTCCCGGACCATTTGAAACTTTACTTTTTTGGGTAGAAAGGTAAAAAAATGGGGTATACTGAAAAATGGCGAATTCTCAACGGATTTGGACAAAATTTTTTTCTCTGAAAGGTAATGTTTTAGGAAGATATTGCAGGTAGGAAGCGGTCCCGGACCATTTGAAACTTTACTTTTTTGGGTAGAAAGGTTAAAAATGGGAAGGGGCGAATTCTCAACGGATTTGGATAAACATGAATTGACTTTAAATGTGATGAAATTGTGCAAAGATCCGGATGGGTGGAATTGGTTACCCACTTTTTGAAACATCACTTATTGGGGTAAATCTCGTAAAAGTCCAGCTTTGTGGGGAGTTTAGCTACGCGGTCACCTATTGCGTTTTGCGCCATATACTTGTTATATAACTTCACTAGTGATGAGCGAAAGATAAGCAGAAATGGGCTCACTACAGCTCCAAACGTGAAGGAGAACTCGAGTGCTGTAATGTGAGCAATTGTGTGGATGTAACTTGAACTAACTGAAACTCGAATTCTGGAAATTTATCGAACTCCATCACGCAGCGAGCCCATTTCTGCATATTTTCCCCCAAAATTGGTGGTTACATAAAAATGTGTGGAGGTTTAGAATCTGCAATAAAAAAGGGTGGTCGAACAAGGTATTATCGGTTGTCACCAAGATGCGCGGCCTCTGTTCCAATATTGTCAAGCAAAATGAGCAAATTTTACTTATTCCATATTTATTTATTGTCAATTTCGTCTAAAAACCAGAGGGTTATGGTTTTTTCTATCTTGAAACATCAAAAATCTAAGTTTTGAGGGAAAACCTGAACATTTTGCAAAACCCCAATAAAGGTCCCAAGCCACCAAGGCGAACCTTCACACAAAATTTCTGCCAATTTTGTTGAAAAACCAGGGAGTTATGATTTTTCCTATTTTGAAACATCAAAATTCCAAGTTTTAAGGAAAACCCAAAAATTACGCAAAACCCCTATAAAGGTCCCAAGCCACCGCCAAGGCGGACCTTCATACAAAATTTCAGCCAATTTCGTTGAAAAACGAGGGAGTTATGGTTTTTCCTATTTTGAAACATCAAAATTCTAAGTTTTCAAGAAAAACCCAAAAATTACACAAAACTCCAATAAAGGTCCCAAGCGACCACCAAAGTGGACCTTCATGCAAAATTTCAGCCAATTTCATTGAAAAACCAGAGAATTAGGGTTTTTCGTATTTTGAAACATCAAAAACTTAAGTTTTGGGCAAAAAACAAAAAATTACGCCAAGCGGCCAAAATGGCCTGGAGATACCACCCAGACGGACCTTCATGCAAAAAATCAGCCAATTTGGTTGAAAAACCGCGGAGGCCGGGCCCCGGAATGACATATATATATATGCGGAAAGACGGACGCAAAAATGAGGTAACTGCTTAAGCTGGCCTTGGCCGCCCGCCGCTTCGGGCAGGGCGCCAGAGCTCCTCCGGCCTCCGGGCACGGGTGCTACGGCCCCTACGCTTCGCCTAGCATGCTTCGCATGCCAGGCTACGCTCCGGGGCCTTCGCACCCATGCCCTACGGCCTCCGGAGCTCTGACTGCCCTGCCCTCCGCGGCAGGCGGCCTTCGGCCGGCAAAAATGTATGTCCGGCCTCCCATTGTAGGATTTGTATTCCTATCTGTCTCATTTGAATTGGGGCTGAGGAACCTGAGCCCTGGGCAGGATGATGATGCATAGACGAGAGAGCGGTGAAGGCTGGTGCGTTAAGAGGGCGTCTTTGCAACAGCGAAGGAAGCCGCCATAGCCAGGCTCGTAGTCCGGCCAGCGGGAGGCGTTCAGAGTGCCCCAGCATCCTTCCAACACTCTGTCCAGTTTTAAATTAAAAGCTGGACGCAATTGGGCATGTTGATTCAAAGTTTTGGTTGGAAGGGGTAAGAGGAAGTTTTATTTTCATTTAAAGAAAAATACAAATTTTCAAGTGATCCCAAACCGAAATTTTTATTTATTTTATTTTTTTTGTTTTAAGAGAGCTTTACTGAGAAGGTCGAAAGTCATAGAAACGCCCAAAAATTTTTACCCCCCTTTTTTATATTTTTTTTTCGAAACTAGACACAATTCTAAGACTTTTGGTTGCCTATGAGGGTACAAAACTTGAATTTCGATTTTTGGCAAATTTTTGAAGCTTCAAAAATGCACAAAATTTTAACTGCCCATAACTCATTTTCTTCTCAACCAATTTTAATGACTCTACCACCGTTCGAACCGTCTTGACGAGAAGAATACTTAGTTTTTTTTAATCATCACTCTACTATAAAGTGCAGCTGAGCTATTTGTAAAAAACCGATTTTCCATTGTTTAAAATCTTAAAAAAATTTCAATTTCAATATTAAAACTCGATTTTCCGACAATGGCACCCATATTTTCTTAAAATTCAGATAGAGAAACTAATGTCAAAGTTTTCCAATTCAAACATTATAACTGAAGACGGATATAGATCCACAGAATTTTTTCAAGGCAAAAAACTGCAATTTTGAGACAAAAAATTTTTCGACCAATTATTGCCTATGCTATAACATAGGGCCATAATGTTAGTTCTCAATTTCAACCTCAAATATTTCTCGTGGCTCCCAGTTTACTGAGTTCTGCTTTGGTACATATAGGTAAAATTATCTGAATTTTAAGAAAATCTAGGTGCCGTTGTCGGAAAATTTAGTTTTAATATTGAAATTGAAATTATTTTAAGATTTTGAACAATGGAAAATCGGTTTTTTACAATTAGCTCAGCTGCACTTTATCGTAGAGTGATGATTTCAAAAACTAAATATCATTCTCGTCAAGACGGTTCGAATGGTGGTAGAATCATTAAAATTGGTTGAAAAGAAAATGAGTTATGAGCGGTTAAAATTTTGGGCATTTTTGAAGCTTCAAGAATGTGCCAAAAATCGAATTTCAAGTTTTGTACCCTCATATGCCACCAAAAGTCTTAGAATTGTGTCTAGTTTTGAAAAAAAAATATAAAAAATGGGGGTTAAAATTTTTGGGCAACCAACTTTTGAACCACTCAATAAAGCTCTCTTAACGTTTATTTTCGAACCAGAGTATCAACAAGGTATTCTCGGCTGTTGCCAAGAGATGCGCGGCCTTGTCCACCTCGTTAAGCAATGAAATTAAGCAAACAAACTTATAGGTCCAGTTTTGGTTTCTGAGGCATTTAATGCGATTTAATTAATATTTAATTGAAGAAAATGTAATTTTTCGAAAAAATTTCGAATTTCAAGCTCATAAAATTTTAAGTTTTTGACCATAAATCAAGAACCACTGAAAATGACGCTGATCGTAAAAAAACTCCTCGAGCCACCACCCAGGCGGACCTTCATGCAAAATTTCAGCCAATTTCGTTGAAAAACCGGGGAGTATTGGCCGCGAACGGACAAGTATATATATATATGCGGAATTCGGACGAAAAATGGGGTAACTGCTTAAGCGGGCCTTGGCCGCCCGCCGCTTCGGGCAGGGCGCCAGAGCTCCTCCGGCCTCCGGGCACGGGTGCTACGGCCCCTACGCTTCACCTAGCATGCTTTGCATGCTAGGCTACGCTCCGGGGCCTCCGCACCCATGCCCTCCGGCCACCGGAGCTCTGACTGCCCTGCCCTCCGCGGCAGGCGGCCTTCGGCCGCGCAAAAATTCTTGAACCATTCACTAACCAGAGCTATTTGATTCCAATGAGAGGAGTCAATTTCTGTGGGTGTAAAAATGGCAATATAATCTGAAAGAATTGAGAAGGAACTGTAGTTGTTGGATGAAATGGAAGATTTTGAATGGTTGGAGATGAACCTTGACTGATGGCCGGATTTTGAGGGTAAAGGGTGCGAAGGAGGTGGATGTGAAGTAGGCCGTTGTCCGCACTGCAGAAAACCTCCGGGCTTGGCAGTTCCGCTTCCATAGCCGCCCATCCTGACCGCCCATTGGGGATGAACCTTGACTGATGGCCGAATTTTGAGGGTAAAGGGTGCGAAGGAGGTGGATGTGAAGTAGGCCGTTGTCCGCACTGCAGAAAACCTCCGGGCTTGGCAGTTCCGCTTCCATAGCCGCCCATCCTGACCGCCCATTGGGGATGAACCTTGACTGATGGCCGGATTTTGAGGGTAAAGGGTGCGAAGGAGGTGGATGTGAAGTAGGCCGTTGTCCGCACTGCAGAAAACCTCCGGGCTTGGCAGTTCCGCTTCCATAGCCGCCCATCCTGACCGCCCATTGGGGATGAACCTTGACTGATGGCCGAATTTTGAGGGTAAAGGGTGCGAAGGAGGTGGATGTGAAGTAGGCCGTTGTCCGCACTGCAGAAAACCTCCGGGCTTGGCAGTTCCGCTTCCATAGCCGCCCATCCTGACCGCCCATTGGGGATGAACCTTGACTGATGGCCGGATTTTGAGGGTAAAGGGTGCGAAGGAGGTGGATGTGAAGTAGGCCGTTGTCCGCACTGCAGAAAACCTCCGGGCTTGGCAGTTCCGCTTCCATAGCCGCCCATCCTGACCGCCCATTGGGGATGAACCTTGACTGATGGCCGGATTTTGAGGGTAAAGGGTGCGAAGGAGGTGGATGTGAAGTAGGCCGTTGTCCGCACTGCAGAAAACCTCCGGGCTTGGCAGTTCCGCTTCCATAGCCGCCCATCCTAAACCCCAACTATTTTGGGGGCAGATGTAAGGGACAGCAACCTTTCAAAAAAGCCCTGGCGCTCTGCGTATTCCGGACCAGGTAGTTTCCGCTGGCTATTTCCCCAGTTGCGAACCGCTCGTAGAATATTAGGCTGGCCTTGAAGTTCTAGTTGAATGAATGAGCTTAGGTTTGAATTATTTGTTGAAAGGGAAGAGCTTGTTCCAGCAGGAATTCCTCAATGCAGTGCAGAGCATTCACGACAGCTGTGTCTGCGTCGGAGACCAGGAGCCAGTCGAAGTCTCGCAAGTAGACGCCGGCCGCACAGTGCTTCAACTTTTTCTATAACTATTTGTTGTCAAATAAAGTTTATTAATGTTTCAATGTTCATAAGTATTTATTTCCATTTTTAAGAAATAGACCTAACTTTGAGAAAGAATATGTCCTGAAGCCAGCCGCACTCTGCCTGCACGCGAGGATCTTCAAACGGTTGCACCACCACCATTTCGTAGCCTCTGGATGCCGCGTAACACCTACTTATGTTCCGCATGACCAAGAAGAGAAGAAAAAGTTAAGAAAAATATGGGATGCCTAAGGGTGTTGGTGGCATGACCATAGGCAGCATAGCGAGTGTAGACGATGAAGATGCCAATTCTGCCCCAGTCCTGCTGGCATTTGCTTGACTTACCAAGCGCTGTCTGAATCTTGCTTTCTTGCGGAAAGGAATAGACTGCTGGCCAAACTTCGGCTCTGACTTGTGGTACAGGATCTTTGTTGGGGCTGACCACTTGCAGAGTTTGACCGGCCGTTGGCGCCCAGAATGGACGGCTGCTGATGCTGATCAACAGGAATAGAAGAAGGAAGCTCAAATGGTTCAAATTCCCGCATCAAATGCAGAACATACCGAATGTAGTAAAGAGAAATGCCAAAAACTGGAATAACTTACTGAGTAGAAGCGAGTAAAAAAGACCAAAGCCAGCATTTTCGTCCTCGCATACTATTTTAGGATTCTAGAAGATTTGACCCGTGTTGCAAATTTTATGAGATTAGGGAAAAATACGAATACTGCGAATTATATTGCCTAGAACTATATTGAAAGCAGCCTGGGATTTTCGGACCAGAAGCTTTGGTGCTGTGGTCTTGAAGCTTTTATGCTGCAAGATAATTGCATGGTAACATTGAAAATCAACAAATTCAATGAAGCTAGACATTCCCTTATGGTTGGACTGAGCGGAACTTTTACTATTTATACCCATTTTGTTTGTCAAATTTGAGCTAGTGCAGTTTCCAATCGCCAATGTGGGTTTTGTGTCGTCTTTTTAGCGTTTGCAAGGACTGATTATTTTTTAGTGTGTATACATTTACCTGGCTCTTATCACATCTAGCACAGCTAAAAGTAGGGGTCCATTCAATGTCGTCCATAAGGCAATCAAAAAAACGGCCAAAGCATCTCACAGCTTGAGATCCTCAAATTCATCATCGCTCGCCTGCTGGGATTGGCTGTGATTGTTGTTGGGGCTGTCGTCGGTGGAGTGGGCGTCGAGGTGTCCTTGCATGAAGGTTTGGTAGCGGTACTTGTAGGACTGGAAGATGAAGAGGGCGACGATGAGGTAGTAGAGGGAGGCGCAGACGAGCATCTCAGAGACGAGGTCGGGGAACGGGGCCCAGGACTCCAGGCCAGCGAAGATGAAGTTCCCGATGGCCATGGAGCTGAGCCAGAAGGCCTGCATCACGGACTTCATGGACGTCGGCGCCTGGCTGTAGCACATCTCCAGCCCCGTCACCGAGTACAGGATCTCTGACACCGTCAGCATCGTCCACTGCGGAATCTACAACACCCTTCATCCTACAGCCACCCTCAAGACATTCCCACTCCAGTCCAGTTCACAGACTCAGCTAGAGAAAGCTGAAAGGAAGTTGACCTGAGTAAGGATATGGAGACTGTTGTCGGGCACGAAGCGGGCCAGGTTCCCGCCCACGGTGCCCGGGGCCCCGTAGAGGCTGAGCAAGAAGACGCCGCCCTCGCCCTGGTTGGCGAAGCTGAAGCCGGTGGGTAGGAGGCGGAAGCTGCCGGTAGCATTGCTCCAGTAGAGGAGGTTGTAGTCCCCCGGCTGGACATCCTGATAGGCGCTGGCACTGCCAAAGTCCACGGCGAAGGTGTGCAGCTTCTGTAGGTCGGCCCTGTCGCTGCAGTTGGGGCCCTGGACTGTGCCGTCCTGGCTGCAGAGAAGGAAAGAGCCCGCGTAGCCGGGGAGGGGTGCCAAGGTGGTGTAGCTGATGCTGGGGGATTGACAGTAAGTTGTCGGTTGGGCTGTGAAGAAGGAGAGGAAGAGAACCCCATGGTGAAAGCGCCGGTGGCCTCGGTGGACTTGGCGAGACTGGCGGAGCCCTGGAAATAGCCGGGTGGGCCAAGAGAGGCCCAGTAGGCTGAGCCGCTATTGACGGTGAGTGTGAGGAGCTGGGAAGCGTTGGCGCAGGCGGGGTCTGTGGCAGCCGACCAGATGGACAATCCGCCCATCACCGGCACGCTTTGCTGCAGCTGAGACTGCAAAATGAAGCAAGAGTTGCGTCAGCCGTCTGTGAAGGTGTGAAAGGCTGGAACCGAGTAGGGGGGTAGAGTGAGGTGGGTGTGGCTGCTGCTGAGGTTGAGGGTGCAGTTGAAGTCGTTGATGAAGTAGACGTTGGCGGCGTCGGGTGGGGGAGCAGGGGCCTGGGACTGATCGGTGACGTGCTGGATGGCAGCGGAAATGAAGAAGGCGAAGGGGAGGAGACATGCGCCGAAGCACATCTTGCGCAGCGGTGTGACGCGAAGTCCGCAGCGCTCCACGGCGGGGTATAGGAGGCCGGTGAAGATGGGGATGAAGATGAGGATGAGGACGGCGTTGAAGAAGCTCATCTGGTCGGGGAGCCAGTGGAAGTCCCCGGCCACCCGCGTCTTCATGGCCAGGCTTTGGATGAGCCAGAGCTGGGAGGCCTGGTTGTAGAGGGAGAAGTAGAAGACGACGGTGAATAGCTGGAGGACGATCTTGGCGAAGTAGCCGATGTCCGCTATCAGGCTGACAGTGTAGCAGCGCTGGGGGGTGCAGCGAGGCTCCTGGGAGCACAGGTGGCTGTCCAGGCGATGATTGAGCCAGTAGTCCCTGGCTGGAGCAGACTTCTTGGCCTTGTTCCTGAGGGCGGTATAGATGCACTGGACAGTCTCCACGACGGCGTTGGTGGTGAGGGGGACGCGGACGTAGTAGCGGGTGAAGACGACGAAGACGAGGATGGTGAGGACCATGAGGCCGCCGGGGAGGCCGAGTGCCGCCGGGTAGCAGGTCTCCTGGCCCAGACAGGGGACGGCCCGGATGATGGGGGTGAAGATGGTGGAGAGGACGGCGCCGACGTTGATCATGGCGTAGAAGAGGGCGAAGAAGGTGGAGAGGAGCTCCTGCTGGTCGGGGCGGAACTGGTCCCCGCCAAGAGGGGCAACGGAGGCCTTGATGCCGCCGGTGCCGAGGGCGATGAGGGCGAGAGCGGCGAAGTCGATGCCCGGGTGTGCAGAGGAGCCAGCGGGGAAAGTAGCGCCGATGCCAAGGAGGACGGAGCCAGCTGCGTGGAGGCAGGAGAGCCAGAGGATCGTGTGGTACTTGCCCTGTCAATGTAGAGCAATGAGGAGAGAAGACCAATTAGATGATGAGAGAAAGATAGAGGAGACCAGATAGCCGTCAGCTAGGATGGCGCCGGGGATGGGGAGGAGGTAGGCGCAGCCCTGGAACACTTGGTTCACCACGATGGACTCACTGGTTGTCAGCCCGGCCACGTTGATGATGAGAGAAAGATAGAGGAGACCAGATAGCCGTCAGCTAGGATGGCGCCGGGGATGGGGAGGAGGTAGGCGCAGCCCTGGAACACTTGGTTCACCACGATTGACTCACCAGTTGTCAGCCCGGCCACGTTGATGATGAGAGAAAGATAGAGGAGACCAGATAGCCGTCAGCTAGGATGGCGCCGGGGATGGGGAGGAGGTAGGCGCAGCCCAGGAACACTTGGTTCACCACGATTGACTCACCAGTTGTCAGCCCGGCCACGTTGATGATGAGAGAAAGATAGAGGAGACCAGATAGCCGTCAGCTAGGATGGCGCCGGGGATGGGGAGGAGGTAGGCGCAGCCCTGGAACACTTGGTTCACCACGATTGACTCACCAGTTGTCAGCCCGGCCACGTTGATGATGAGAGAAAGATAGAGGAGACCAGATAGCCGTCAGCTAGGATGGCGCCGGGGATGGGGAGGAGGTAGGCGCAGCCCAGGAACACTTGGTTCACCACGATTGACTCACCAGTTGTCAGCCCGGCCACGTTGATGATGAGAGAAAGATAGAGGAGACCAGATAGCCGTCAGCTAGGATGGCGCCGGGGATGGGGAGGAGGTAGGCGCAGCCCTGGAACACTTGGTTCACCACGATTGACTCACCAGTTGTCAGCCCGGCCACGTTGATGATGAGAGAAAGATAGAGGAGACCAGATAGCCGTCAGCTAGGATGGCGCCGGGGATGGGGAGGAGGTAGGCGCAGCCCAGGAACACTTGGTTCACCACGATTGACTCACCAGTTGTCAGCCCGGCCACGTTGATGATGAGAGAAAGATAGAGGAGACCAGATAGCCGTCAGCTAGGATGGCGCCGGGGATGGGGAGGAGGTAGGCGCAGCCCTGGAACACTTGGTTCACCACGATTGACTCACCAGTTGTCAGCCCGGCCACGTTGATGATGAGAGAAAGATAGAGGAGACCAGATAGCCGTCAGCTAGGATGGCGCCGGGGATGGGGAGGAGGTAGGCGCAGCCCTGGAACACTTGGTTCACCACGATGGACTCACCGGTTGTCAGCCCGGCCACGTCGATGATGAGAGAAAGATAGAGGAGACCAGATAGCCGTCAGCTAGGATGGCGCCGGGGATGGGGAGGAGGTAGGCGCAGCCCTGGAACACTTGGTTCACCACGATGGACTCACCGGTTGTCAGCCCGGCCACGTCGATGATGAGAGAAAGATAGAGGAGACCAGATAGCCGTCAGCTAGGATGGCGCCGGGGATGGGGAGGAGGTAGGCGCAGCCCTGGAACACTTGGTTCACCACGATGGACTCACCGGTTGTCAGCCCGGCCACGTTGATGATGAGAGAAAGATAGAGGAGACCAGATAGCCGTCAGCTAGGATGGCGCTGGGGATGGGGAGGAGGTAGGCGCAGCCCTGGAACACTTGGTTCACCACAATGGACTCACCGGTTGTCAGCCTGGCCACGTTGATGATGAGAGAAAGATAGAGGAGACCAGATAGCCGTCAGCTAGGATGGCGCCGGGGATGGGGAGGAGGTAGGCGCAGCCCTGGAACACTTGGTTCACCACGATTGACTCACCAGTTGTCAGCCCGGCCACGTTGATGATGAGAGAAAGATAGAGGAGACCAGATAGCCGTCAGCTAGGATGGCGCTGGGGATGGGGAGGAGGTAGGCGCAGCCCTGGAACACTTGGTTCACCACAATGGACTCACCGGTTGTCAGCCTGGCCACGTTGATGATGAGAGAAAGATAGAGGAGACCAGATAGCCGTCAGCTAGGATGGCGCTGGGGATGGGGAGGAGGTAGGCGCAGCCCTGGAACACTTGGTTCACCACGATGGACTCACCGGTTGTCAGCCTGGCCACGTTGATGATGAGAGAAAGATAGAGGAGACCAGATAGCCGTCAGCTAGGATGGCGCTGGGGATGGGGAGGAGGTAGGCGCAGCCCTGGAACACTTGGTTCACCACGATGGACTCACCGGTTGTCAGCCCGGCCACGTCGATGATGAGAGAAAGATAGAGGAGACCAGATAGCCGTCAGCTAGGATGGCGCCGGGGATGGGGAGGAGGTAGGCGCAGCCCTGGAACACTTGGTTCACCACGATGGACTCACCGGTTGTCAGTCCGGCCACGTTGATGATGAGAGAAAGATAGAGGAGACCAGATAGCCGTCAGCTAGGATGGCGCCAGGGATGGGGAGGAGGTAGGCGCAGCCCTGGAACACTTGGTTCACCACGATGGACTCACCGGTTGTCAGCCCGGCCACGTTGATGAGGTAGAGTGTGAGGACGGCTGGAAAAGGAAGTTGAGATTGATGCCTAGTCAGTCTGGTGTGCAGAGGGAGATGGTGGAACTGATCATGCAGAAGTATGAAAAGCGCTCGGTGGCTTCGGAGCCCAGGATGCCGAAGACCTGGACAGGGAAATCCCGGTACTTCTCCATGAATCCCTGAGAGGCACATCTTCCTAGACTCATTCAAAAGTTCTGGTCTTAAGTGACAACCTTCTTTTCTTCCAACGCCTTTTCCTCCATCTCCATCTGCTGCAGCCCTGAGCCGTTGCCATTCTCTGGAGCCAGCAATGCTTAGGTGAAACTTAAGATGTAGAAAAGAATACCTTCGGCAACTTTGTTTCCTCTAGGTGCCATGGTTGGCTCAGAATTCCCACTCTACCAGACTAAGCCAGCAGAAGTTGAAAGCCTTATCACAATTCTCGGCTAGCCAAACAAAAAGCCAACGTCTTCCCACCCTCATGCTTGATGCGATGATTAGCGGCAGGCATAACAGAGAATAGCAATAAAATAAGGCTGAATACACGTGATTCAAATGCATTGCTAAACCTGTGAAACATAGACCTTTGAAACATCAGGCATTCAAGCTAGCCATTATCAGGTTCACTATTGTTGATGGGATTTCATCAACACTAAATTGTCAAAAGGAATTTTGCACTAATTCCTTAATTGATAAAAGTCTAACAGGTTGGTCTCGTACTTGTATATCAAAATTACTGAAATCATGAATCTCCGCTTCAGTGTTTTTCTCTCTT
>JASANA010003375.1:0-40733 GCA_030248095.1 Ptycholaimellus sp. GST1_10 | reverse complement strand
GCTAGACGCTATGGCTACATCACTAGGACATCACATCACATCATCATAAGCATTGGAAGACACAAGAGCCAAGAGCAAAATAAATTTAAGACTGTTACTTTGCGTATTCTTTACATGCCTTTACACGTCTTCAATATACCCAGTCTTAACTTTACTTTGGTGTGGAATTTCCCTTCCATGAACCGACTTCAGAGAGCAAAATTAATTGTTGATGAAAGTAAATTTTTCTTCAAATAAACATCTTCAAAAATTTTGCGTAGTAAATATTGGACTAGGCGGTTTGGAGATGTATTTGTTTGCTATATGGAGCATTTTTAATGTGTTTTTTTAATTTTTGTGCATTAATCCACATTTTGATTATTCAGATGAAAGAAAGCAAGTCTCATCAAGTCTAAAGTGCCAATAGGGCCAATAGGGGTCAGTAGGAGCCAATTTTATGACATTTTAGCCATGTAAAGGGGAAATATATGTGATTTCAAAACACACTACCCCCCTCCTAGCCACCTCCGGAGGTGACTACCCTAGTGCCCTAGTCCCCTCATGCCATCCCCTAGTGCACTTTCATACTTTAATGCACTACCCCCTCTTAACGCACTGTTTCCCTTAGTGCACTACCTATAGTGCACTACCCCCTTAAGCATTGCTAGGGTAGTGCACTATGTTTCTTGAAATCGGCTGCAGTTTCCATCAGCTGACATGGCACCAGACTGGCCTTGACGAGGTGGGCTTTGCCAAGGATGGTGACCTCATGACCATGACAGAGGACTGGCGCACAGAAGAGCTCCTGGCCCAGGTGGAGCAACAAGAGGATGGTGCCTTTGTGGTCCTGCTGTCCTTCAAGCTGGAGGTTAGGACCATGGGCCAGCAACTTCTCCCAGGCCTTCACCCGCGCCACCTGGACTCACGAGCAGTTGACGGCAGCAGAGAGGGCAGAGTACTAATGATCAGGTGGCCAAGGGCATCATCATCCCAGCCACCTTGTCCACCACCTTGTGCATTTCAAGGCCCCACACATGAAGAAAGTGTGGCTGGTTGTCAATGCCATCTCCAAGTGTGGATGCCTGGCACACTGGCTCAATGACATGATCGAGGCAGGCCCCAACCTGCTCATGGCCCTGATCAATGTCCAGCTGCGGCTGAGGACCAAGCGCTATGCCTTCAGCGCCAAGATCAAGGCTGCTTTCTATGCCCTCCACATTTGGCTGGAGCACCAAGACACCCTGCAGTTCATCCTGCCCAAGGACCTCACCCTCCCACTCACCAACTCCAACTACCAGGTCTGGAGGTACACCTGGGTTATCATGGGTTGCGTTGCCTCCCCCTGGCTCCTCCAAGCCAGCATCTGCAAGCTGGTCACTGACGTTGTCAATGGAGAGAAGTTCTATGGCCTCTCCAAGGATGAGATTGAGTCCATCCCCAGCACCACCTACGCCAACAACATGGTGTGGAGCTTTGACGATAAGGACGAGGGCATCTGCATTGCTCAGGGCCTGGTGAGCCTGATTGCCTCCACCCGCTTCATCCTCCTCAAGTTCACTTCCAACTCACCCAAGCTCATGGCCAGCCTCTGAGAAGACCAGCGCCTTCCCATCCCAGTCAACAATGTGCTTGGCCTCATCTGGGACATTGGCTCTGATGTCATCTCCCTCCCACTGGCCAAGTTTGAGGACATTCCCAACTGTCCCACAGCCAGACAGCTGTCATCCGCCATTGCCCAAGTCTTTGACCCCTTTGGCCTGGCCTGCCCCATCCTCCTCAAGGGCCGCCTAGTGATGCAGGCAGCACACACAAAGTGCAAGACATGGGACTCCAAGGGGCCAGAGGCCATGGCCACGAGGTGGATGGCCCTGCAGTCAGAGCTGGAGTGGATGGCCAAGGACAGCATCACCCGCGACGTCTTCAAGGGCATCACCAACCCCGTCTTTGCCATCTTCTCCAATGCCAGTGACAACGCCTGCGTATTCCCCATCTACGTGTCCGAGGAAATGGGCGGGGCCTTGCAGCACCTTTTTGGCAAGGCGTGTCTGGTCCCCAGCACCAGTCATGGCACCATCATCACCACCCCCCATCTTGAGCTCTGGGCTGCTGTGGCAGCAGTTCGAGTGGCGGCGGGACTCATCCAGTCCATAGGCATCACCTTCAAGGCCACTGTCCTGTTCACCAACAATGCGGCCATCTTGGGATGGCTGCAGGCAAAGGCAGCACCATGCATCTACAAGGACACACTTGTCAAGGATATCATTCTGCTGGGTCAAGACCAAGGAGAACCCAGCTGACTGGAATGTGTGGAGCCACAGCACTGATGACGTCCTCAGCACCTCCCTCTACACCCGAGGACCATAGTTCCTGGCTCAGCCTCTGGGCTGGTGGCCCATGCATTGAGCCATGCCCCCTGGGCTGCGCCCACCTGGGGGATGCAGCAGGGCAGACCCTGGATGGGGCAGCCTCCAGCCCCTCCATCCAGTGGCCCTGGGAACTCGGAGGCAGCTTGGGGACCAGAGGGTGTGGGAGCTTGCTTTGGAGTCCCCGGCACTCCACCGCCCTGCACTCCACCGCCCTGCACTCCACCACCCTGGCCACCCCCAATGTCGCAGGCCCAGCTCCTGCCCCCAACATCAGGCCACAGAAGGGCTTCCTGAACCTGCTGCACCTGGAGCAAGCATCCACACTATGCCGCTTCCTCTGCACCACTGCCTATGCCAACCAGCTCATTAGCCCCCATGACGGGCAGCAGGGTAAACCACTGGCGACAGAGCAGTTTGCACTGCTGCTGCCATTGGTGCAGGATCTGCAGGTGCAGTAGTACCCAGAACTCATCCGGCTCCTCAAGACCAGCAAGGGCTCCACCGCGACCAGAAACACCACAGTGCAGCTTGGGGCCAACAACAAGGATGGGCCTCTGCAAGCCCACAGAGGACGGTAGGTCTCCAGTGCTCCTGCCCAAGCAACATCTGCTCGTCTCCCTCATTGTCCTCCACATACACTCCTTCAACATCCATGCCCTGGCCTTGGTGACTCTTGGCCTTCTGAGACCAGAGTACTGGCTTCCAGGAGGCCTCCAGGGGCGGGTTCCACGTCGGTAGGACACCCATTCCACGTCGATGTCCAATGCCATCCACAACGTGGAACAGGCGTCATCAATCTCTGCTGACGCTGACGTGGAACAGATGTCGACGTGGAACAGGAGTCCAAAGGCATCCATCAAGAATTCGGACATTCGTGCTGACACCCATTTCATGTTGACTACCATTCCATGTCGACCATTTCATGTTGGTTGAAAGGTGGTTTATTTTTTTTTTTTTTTTTTTTTTTTTGTTTTATTTTTTTTTTTTATTTTTTTTTATTGTAAAATTTTGTGCAACAAAATATATTTTTTTAATTTTTATTAAAAAAATTCAAATTAACAACTTTTCGAAGAAAAGCGTAGAGTTTGCAGATCGCCGGACAGCTCAGTCTTCGTCTCGCCGGCTTCGGAGGACGGGGACTCGGCTGTGCTGAACCGACGGACTAATTTGAGGTTTAGATTCGGCCTCTGGAAGTGATGGTCTGCATAGGCAAGGGCTCTTTGAGGATCCCCAGTCCCGATGAGCAGACGGAGGTGCTGCCTTTCCTAGCTCTCAACGACATCTTCATCGGAGAATCGCTCTCTGCCAGGTATTTCTCACCTTTCCAATCCATATTGACAATCATATTCTTTTCATGGCCTAATATCACTGAGACTAGACTGAAATAGTGGGGGGAGGGCTAATGGGAGCATTTAGGTTATTCTCGAAGGTAGGAAGTAACAAGGGGAGGGATGGGAGAAGGGTGGTGAAATTGGGAGGAAGTAGATTGATTCTAGGCCCGCCTATGGGAGCGGTTGTCCGTACGGCTACAGCAGCATAAGCTACATAGCCTGGTAACTGAACTAGCGTCCCCCGTGCCCTAGGGCTTTTAGCCTTTCCTTTTGGTCTCGGTTGCTCTGGCTGCCAACCGCACCCCAGCAAGCCTCTTGTGCACTAATTGCCCTTTTTCCTAGACCGAGTCTGTTTGTCTATCTGGGTCTGGGTCTATCTGGGTGTCAAAGAGGCTAGGGTGTCTATGTGGGACTGAGCTGCAGGGTGTCCTACTACGAAATAGCCCTGGACAGCGGGGAAAGTGTGAAGCAGAAAAGCAGCGGCCTCACCGTCTGCACCGGGACCGGAAGTACCAGCTGGTACTTCAACATCTCCAAACTCACCGAGCTCTGCGTTGTGGACCTCTTGCAGCAAGGTTGCCATTTGGTCGTCAATCTTTTCATTTAGTTGCAAAAGAGTTAAAAACACCTGCCGTATTTATTATAGAGCAAACTGGCGATGACACATTGTATTGACGTTGTTTAAAAATGAATAAGTCATATTTGAAAGTAAAGATTGGTGGTAGCTTAAGAGGGCCTGTCTGTAAAGGTCAAAATTGGCATGACCACCGAGTTTGGGGTTTTGTACCAGGATTGTAGCCCAAGAAATGGCATTTCCAGAAATGCCTTTCTTTTTGCCCAACTCGGCTTAGTTTTCAAGAAATGGCCATTTCAAAAATTTTGCCCAAAATTTCCGTAAAATTGCACTTTTTTCAGTTTTTGACCCGTTACTCGGCCCCATGATGGAATTTCAGCAATCAAAAAGCCATCCTCGGAAAGCTAACATCACGGTTAACAAAATCTTTAAATAGTTCAAGTCCTTTTGAGCAAGCCCTTGACCTCATTTCATCCCTTAAACGCAAAAATGGCATTTTTGGAGTATGGCCAATAAGTCGGTTTTTTGCAATTTCTACCAAAAGTTGTTGAACGATCGACCTTTAAGACACCAGAAATCAAAAATTCAGGTAATTTTACACCAGGGCATGGGTCAAACTCTGTGGCAAAGCCATTCCCAATAGGATGCCATGGGGTCAAATACGGAGCTCAAAAGATATGCCCTATGTGATAACATAGGGCAAATTAACTAGTGTAAAATTTTCATGCTAAACAAGTATAATGGTGCAAAGCACAATAGGTGACCGCGAAGCACAAATTATATCAGTAAAAGGAAAAGTCTGTGGTTTCTCAACCAAATTCAAAAGTAAGCACATATTTAGAATCAGCAGTTATGAATTGTGAACAAAAAAACTCAAGTCTTGTGTGCAATTTTCAGCCATTCAAAATGACAATTCTTCTCTCAAAAGGAAAAGTCTGTGGTTTTTCAACCAAATTCAAAAGTAAGCACATATTTAGAATCAGCAGGTATGAATTGTGAACAAAAAAACTCAACTCGTCTGTGCAATTTTCAGCCATTCAGTTACTATGGAGAAAATGGTTCTTTTTTGGGGAAAAATTTTTTTGACTCAAAAATTTGATGTTTCAAATAATTCGGCACCAGTTCCACCCTGCCAGGATTCAAGCGGCAAGCTTTAGCTTTCAGGAAAAAAAAAGTTTGTCAAAATCCGTTGAGAATTCGCAGGGCCCCGGCCATTCCAGATAGAAATATATATATATATGGACAAAAATCCAGTCACATGTATAGACCGCGAAGCGGGCCCTTCGGGCCCGCTTCGCGGTCAAAAACTTCCTGCTCTTCAGAAACGCAGAACTGATCAATTTCCTTTTGTGAGCTGCTCATTTTGAGCCTTAGGCAGGTATTTGCCAATAAAAATTGCTGGGTTTTAGTTTATATACAAGAAAAATTATCCAAAATGTGCGGACAGGTCAACAGTTGACCCTATGCTACAGCATAGGGCAAAATTGACCGAAAAAATTTTGGTCTTGAATTTTGATTCCAATGGCCTAAATCGATGCTCCGGCCTCAGATACACCTAAATATGTCATTTTTATGCCCAATTTCATAAAAATTTTAATATAATTGCTTCAAAACTGAAAAAGTGCAATTTTACGGAAATTTTGGGCAAAATTTTTGAAATGGCTATTTCTTGAAAACTAACCCGAGTTGGGCAAAAAGAAAGGCATTTCTGGAAATGCCATTTCTTGGGCTACAATCCTGGTACAAAACCCCAAACTCGGTGGTCATGACCTATACTGACCATTTTGAACCCTTACAGAAAGGCTCTCGTAACAGCTATTAGGCCCAGAGAAATGATTTGACCAAAAATTTGTTCCCTTTGAGCAATAAAATCACAGACACTTGGAGTGGTTGGTAAGCGAGGAAAACGAAAAATGGGAATTTCCAGCTAGCTCAGAGCTGGGCCAGCCGGAGGTGGGGCGGGCGAGTCCGGAGCAGATCTCCCGCATCACGCGCCAGTTCAACGACCGTCTCATCTTCTCCCCCTCCGCGGACAGGATGGGCTATGCTATCAGAGATCCCGTCTACAACGCCACCTTCCCGCCCCTTCCACCCAGAGGCTTTGCCCAGAATATCACCGTCAAGGTAGTCTAAGATGAACCGATATGCGACTGAATTGAAGCAGTAAGCAGAAGATAAAATATGATTAGCTATCAAATTCCTTTCTCTGAGAAGCAACAAGCAATCGGCAATAAATTGTCTAAAATAAACTTGGACTTTATTCAACTTTTGATAAAGTAGTTTTTCGAAATAGATGAAGATAAGAAGAGATGAAAAAGGCAAGGTATGAGAAAGATTCTGTATTCCGCATTGCAGTCTCGGTGCTTCGATGCCCACCTGGTGATAGACGGTGGAATGTCGTACATCTTCAACGACGGGGCTTCCGTGCGCCTGCAACTTCGCCCTGAAGACTCTCTCAGAACTGTCGTTTTTCGATGAGACGATCCCATTTTTCTCGTCTCCTGATTTGCTTTTCTCCCTCTACTTCGAAGATATGGGTTTTTCAGCCTTTTCACGTCTGCGTTCGTTACTGATTCTTTGTTTGTGCGATTTATGAGTTGAAAAGGCCAGGCCAAATTTTATAATTCACAGGTAGGTTTCAGCTAATTAGCATCATTTCTTGGATGAATGCTTCAAGCTGATTTCAAATAAAATGAATAAAACTAAAGTCAACATACATGCGGCAAAAAGCAAATTTCCTTGGATCATACAAAAAGTTAACTTGAGCAAATTTAAAGATAAACAACATTGATACAGCACAGTACATCCACAATATTTACACCTAAACGAAAATGTCCTTTTTCATTGTTGGAATTAGAGCGGTATTTGATCTTAGGCCTTCCAAGCCTCCTTGACGTGGGTGCTGGGTAGGACTTCGGCAGTGCGTCGGGAATGCTTGCGCACCGTCGTGCTCACTCCTCCTCCATCGCCCTCCTTCTTCAAACACAGCCCTTCATTCCCTGTCAGCCAAGAAAGCTTCACCTGGCATCGCAGGAGCGCCAAAACATCCGCCCGCATCCGCTTGTTCAGCGTGAGGTAGATGAGGCTGTTGGAGCCTAGGAGAAGGCTGCGCTCAAATGAGGGGGGGAAATGGAAGAGGCACCCAGGAACCATGGGCGGCCATCCAAATTGCGGCACTCATCCGCAGCACGATTTCGTGGGTGATGTTGAAAAAGTAGAGGCTGTAGTAGGTGAGGCCGCAGAAGACGATGAGGGAGGAGATGGCCAGGCACTGGCGGACCACGGCTCGCTCCTGTCATTCTTTCTTCCTCTCCCCTCCAAAAAAGGAAGGCGGATGGGGATGCCTTCTCCGCCAGTCCCTGGCCGGTGGCGCCGCGAACCCGCCGACGGTAGGCGACGATGACGGCCAGGTTGAGCGGGGCCACAAATACGGGGCCCAGGTTTTCCACCAGCATTATGACGTGGAACGCGTAGGCCTCCCCGCAGGGGTCCAGGAACGACATGCCTGCTCCTTCAAATGCCCAGCCCTCTTAATTTCCTCCAATTGGGCTCATAGAATTGGATTTTGAATTTACTCCACAAAGCACCCCTCCTCTAAGCAAAAGAAGCGACCGGCATCGTAGTAGATGGTTGCGAGAGGGGAAAGGAGGACGGCAAAGAGGCCGAAGCTGATGCCGGCTGTGGCCAGGAGCCAGAGGGCAAGTCGCCAGCCTTTCCCGTGAGTCAATGACCAAGCATGGAAGAAAACTGGGGGGGGGGGGATAAGAGAGCCTTTGAAGAGCGCGGGTGTGTGGTGCGGGATGGTGAGCTCCACCAGACGATTGATGGCCAGAACAATGCACAATGTGATGTACCACATCCAGACCGTGTAGGCCAGAGCACCCAGCATCTTTGCCTAGCATTGCCTCTGGTCTTTTTTTCTCTCAAGCCAATTCTTCAAACTGATTTTTGCCTAGTTGTGTCTATTGTAATAGGTTTGAGCTTGGAATAACGGAGAAGCTAGAAGGAGGCTGAAGCAGAGAAGGAGAAGTAACGATGAAAAAGTGCCGAGTCGCGTCGAAGCCGACGATTGAAAGAGTGCCGGTGAGGATAGTGAACAGGAGCTGCAAAAAGGCTTTCTTTGCGAGGCGATGGTCCAAGAAGAGGGAAGAACAGCTGCGATGTCGATGAAGCCCATGAGGAACATGATTTTATAGCCCGCGTTATCTAAGTAGGCTGGTCGAGCCATCACAACCATGCACAGGCTGTAGGGAACCATGTAAAAGATGCCCTCAATTAGAACACTTTAACGCCAAAAGCCGATGGTGCCAGCATAGATCTTTCGTACTTGAGATAAATAAAAAATGCCCACAGGCACGTTTTGGTACACTCCACTGTCATTTACGCAGCTTTCCATTCAAAAAGTAGTCGCTAGCAGCAAGCAATGGTTATTCAAAGCTTTATTTCTGCAAAAAATGACATTAGGGACGCTGGGACACATTTAAAAACGGCATTTTGTGACAAGAACTTGGAAGGGTACAACTGGACAAATATTATGTTCGAACTAAAAGATCTAGAGCTATTGGTAATAAGAGATAGAAATAGATAATGGGGTGTTTTGATGGTTTAAGAGAAATAAAGTTTTGTACCCTTTACAATTGCATGGCTAATAAAAGTGCCTTTGAAGTGAAATTTTGTCTTGAAATGAGTCTTTGTCTTGAAATTTTGAAATTTATAGATTCAATTCAAAAGCATTATGTGAACCATCTTGAGCGCAATATGTGTAAATGACACCAAAAAATGGGACACGTCTAGACTTTAATGTTTTTTGAAGTCTCGGGCCATCCTTAGTCAGCCCACCCGCTTTTCACAGGCTTTTTAGCGACATTCTTCTGTCTGAGTGCATCAGGTGACACAGCTGAGTAGCAAGAGCATAAAACTTCATAAAATAAAACCAGTCAACTAAATTCAAAAAATTTTTCCATATTTACTGCATTCTGTAATTTAATCCAAGAACGCAGCAGCAGCATTTGAATCTTCTAGCAAACTGCAGATACTGTTCTTTCAGCATGGCAATTGGATATGCAAAAATTTAAATTACTAGAACCTCCATGAGTTAGCAGTTATGTTGTGAGATCAATACGCCCAATGCAGGTAGCACTGAGCGTTTTCCAAAGACTATTCAGGGCTCTCAGCCGCTCTTGCTAGAGGGCGAGACTGGTTGTACCTGAATACGTTGGGTAATAACCAACGAACCCATCTCTTCTTTTCCCTATAAACCTCAAGCGAAAACTCGCGAACCTCAGTTTGCCCTACTAGCACTCGCTAATTATTGAATCCGTTTTGCACGAGGGCCTCTTGGGTCGATGACAGCGCCACCAAGTGGTCGGCTGAACACATTGGCTCAGCTTCAAAAAGAAGTCCTGACGACGCTAGATGGCGCTCTTGTCGCTTGGACCTGCTTACACGCCCTCTTTCATTGGCGAGGTCAATAATAAATGACGAGGAGAGGCAGAAGAACTTAGGGGAACAGGGTTTCAGAGAGCAACCAAATTGAAAAAGGTCATCTTGTTTGCTGGTTATTACCCAACGTATTCAGGTACAACCAGTCTCGCCCTCTAGCAAGAGCGGCTGAGAGCCCTGAATTCTTTTTGGAAAGCGTCCAGTGCTATGTACTTGACGTAAAAAATGCGTTGTGCTGAGTGCAAAGTAGGATGTCCATCATATGGAGCTTTGTAGTTAGATACGATTGATTTTTACCCCAGTAGATGCTGATAGCATAAAACCTTTTTGATTGCAAAACTTTGAACC
Organism: Ptycholaimellus sp. GST1_10; assembly: GCA_030248095.1. Taxonomy (NCBI): domain Eukaryota; kingdom Metazoa; phylum Nematoda; class Chromadorea; order Chromadorida; family Chromadoridae; genus Ptycholaimellus; species Ptycholaimellus sp. GST1_10. Next base: position 30,693 of record JASANA010003375.1, on the reverse strand, counting down.
CGCTTTAATATCCTCCCTTCCTTGCCAATTATAGGGTTCATTTCCTGTTTTGAGGTTGCCCAAACTCCATCTCAAAATTAAGCTACCACGGCAAAAAAGGAGGCGATCAATTGCCAGCGGTGAGAGCCAGGCCAGGCCAGAGTGCTTTGCAGGGCGGCATCAGTTCCTGACCCGGCCTTGCCAAGGTGTCCGGGTCCCCTACGTGATCTTCCCTTGCTGCAATTCTTGTAGGGTTCCAGGCAACGGGCCTGGCTCTCCATATCGCTTCCACTGGAGAACTGTTTAAGCTTGTACTTATTGAGTGTGGACAGCTGTGAAACATCAGCCTTTGCTCGCCAGCACTCGCCAACGTCGGTTGGCCTAATCTGCGCAACCGGTTGTTGACCAAGCGTTTGTGCATTCACTGCTCATGAGAAATTGGGAATTAAAGGAACAGATTTCCACAAACAAAGTCATCTAAATGCAAGATTATTTCAATTTTCTAAAACACGTACCACCCAAAGTATATTTTTTCGGATCAAAGATCGCCTATTGGCCATGTCCAAGCGAAAGAAAACAGTAAACTATGGCATGACGTAGTTTGTGAATTAATCGCTTTTAGTAGTTGCAGGCAGTCAGAAGAAGGCCCAATGAAACCCGCAGCGGGCGCAATGATCATCAGTCGAGCTGAAACAGAGCTATCTTTCTTGAAACTGAGCCAAAAGCAAGAGCACAAGCCATAAGCTAGCCTATTTGTAAGCTAGCTATCAACTGTGGCTGGCGCGGGGGAGTCTTTATGACCCAGAAGTTTCATTTTAAACCTTTGACTCCATATTTTTTTTAATCTCTACCAATATATATGCTTTTTGCTGATGTCAAACGAACTATTGTGAACTCATTTTTGCGATTTTTAGTTTTTACGTTCATTTCACTAGAATATTGGGAACGGGGGCATAATGGCACTGTAGACTGTAAAACTGACGAGAAAAGAGTAGAGGTAGATGATGCTGTTGGAGCCTCAAGGCTGCTCAAATGAGGAGGGGAATGGAGGAGGCCCAGGAACCATGGACGGCGATCCAAAATGCGGCGCAGATCCTGAGCACGATTTCATCGGTGATGTTGAAAATGTAGAGGCTGTAGTAGGTGAGGCTGCAGAAAACGATGAGGGAGGAAATGCCAGGCACTGCCGCACCACCGCTCGCTCCGGTCATTCCCTTTTTTCGCCCCTTTTTGAAAAAGTGCTTTTTATTTTATTGATAGTATAATTATTATCAAGCGAACACCTCAGAAATCATTTTTTATAAAGGTGGAAGCCCTCCATGACGCTCCCAGACTTTCCCAAAATTAGCCCTTTTTTGAGGGCAATTTATTCTTTTTCTACCACAGTATGTTGAGGCCGAGGCATTGGAAAATTGTCGATATTACATTGTTGAGTAAGCTGGCTCAAAAAAAGGAGTAGCAGCCAAAAATGCAAGCTTATAACAGTTGATGAAAATGACCGGATCAGCTGGAAACGGAAACGCAGGTGCTGGCTGGCATCTACAATAACTGCATATAAAGCGCTTATAAAATGCGTTCAATTTTGGGTAAGCTGGCTGACTTAACATAAGCCTATAAAAGAAAGGGCTGCATTCAGACTGACGGCTAGAGGGGAAAAAGCGGAGAAAATGGTGAAGTGCTTGCTGATAACTCTTCTTCTTTTCTTCACTCTTCACTCCTGCCAGGCGGGGGCAGAAACACCTACTACACTCCCCCCAACAAGTGCTGGGACAACACCTATGGCGATGGACACACCTATGAAACCAGTGGATGGCTAGCACCCTTTTATCGTCCAGAATGAGATCAAGGGCACCCTTGATAAATCAACCCTTTAGATGATTAAAACTTGCTCCGGAATTTCCTTAAAAGCACCTGGTTGCAGCGCTTGGTGTATGAAGGACTCGAACAAGGTATTATCGGCTATCGCCAATAGATGCGCGGCCTTGTTCACCTTGTGACGCATTGGAATGAATAAAAAGCAAGTCAGCTCAATAAATGCTACAATGACAAACAAAAGTAAAATGCCACAAATTGATCTAGGTCTATTTTGGGTTTCTGAGGCATTTAAATGATAAACAGCAATCTAAATAATAATCAATAATTAATACAAGTAAAATTTAAATTTTCGAAATATTTTCGAATTTCAAGGTCTCCATTTTCGAGGTTTTTTAACCATAAATCAAGAACCAATCAAAATGGCGTCGATCCCACAAAAACGTCCCGAGCCACCACCCAGACGGACGGACGAAAAATGGGGTAACTGTTAAAGCGGGCCTTGGCCGCCCACCGCTCCGGGCAGGGCGCCAGAGCTCCTCCGGCCTCCGGGCATGGGTGCTATGGCCCCTACGCTTCGCCTAGCATGCTTCGCATGTTAGGCTACGCTCCGGGGCCTCCGCACCCATGCCCTACGGCCTCCGGAGCTCTGGCTGCCTTGTCCTTCGCGGCAGGCGGCCTGCGGCCGCGCAAAAATAAGCTTTACAAGTGCCTGAACAAGGGGATTAAAGAGTACGCCATCGTGAGCAGTAATATGTGGGGCCCGGTTAAGCAGTGCAGTGTTATACAAGACAAGACCAGACCAGAACCCCACATCTGCTACTGCAATTCCCCCCTCTGCAATGCCTAATCATCCCCTCCTTTGGCCCAAGTGCAGTGTTATACAAGACGAGACCAGACCAGAACCCCACATCTGCTACTGCAATTCCCCCCTCTGCAATGCCTAATCATCCCCTCCTTTGGCCCAAGTGCAGTGTTATACAAGACGAGACCAGACCAGAACCCCACATCTGCTACTGCAATTCCCCCCTCTGCAATGCCTAATCATCCCCTCCTTTGGCCCAAGTGCAGTGTTATACAAGACGAGACCAGACCAGAACCCCACATCTGCTACTGCAATTCCCCCCTCTGCAATGCCTAATCATCCCCTCCTTTGGCCCAAGTGCAGTGTTATACAAGACGAGACCAGACCAGAACCCCACATCTGCTACTGCAATTCCCCCCTCTGCAATGCCTAATCATCCCCTCCTTTGGCCCAAGTGCAGTGTTATACAAGACGAGACCAGACCAGAACCCCACATCTGCTACTCCCCTCTGCAATGCCTAATCATCCCCTCCTTTGGCCCAAATGCTTCCAGTTCATGTGACCTAGTGATCCAGAATGGAATGAGCACCAACACCAAATGTGTCAATTATTAAATCAAATTAGCTATGGCTCCTCAGCAAAATGTGAGGAAATCTTTCACAAAATTTCGTGAAAGCTCATTGGAATAAAAGAGGCTTCTTTTGGCATCGTTTGAAACTGGATATGCAAATGCAAAACACCTCTCAATTCTATGATCGTCGACAAACCATAGTCTTCGACCCAGAGAGCAATTTAACGGTAAAGCGGTGGGATGAGTTCGAAAGCAAACTCGTAAGCCCTGACAATCAACCGAATACTAATAGAAAAACCTCTGCTGCACGTCCAGTTCTCTTTTTGCGCATTCTGGCAAATATTACTCTTCTCCAACCAGCACGGCCTATCGCTGCATCGTCTAGGTCCAACTTACAGAGCTGCCTGCATTACCTTGGCCTAAATGCAACTGGCAAGGAATCAGTGAGGCACCATAAAGACTTTCTTATCTCGCCTTCTGAACTTAAAAATTGCGCTCTATTCCAATGCGTAGCAGCAAGGGTTAGGTCAATTGCCCCAAAAATAAATCATTTTTTTAAATGAACCATATTCAGCTAGAAAAGGTAGAATGGGCAGGGTTAAAATTACAAGTGCAAAATGCCTTGCAGGGATGACTCGGCAGGAGTGAGATAGAATAGCAGTAGCCAGTTCTTTTTGGTGATGTCGTTTTTACAGTGGAGCTAGAGCTACTCCACGGGGACAACGGAAAATATGCCAGCGCAATTAATTTAACAAATCAATTTCACTGGCCAAACTTTGAAGAAGCTACAATTAGTTGAGGGCATCAGGGCATCAGTCATTTTGAGAAATATAACTCAGTTTCGATGTGTCTTTAATGCCCTATCGACCTAGAAGAATTTGATTCGCGATTTTTTTAGCTAATTTAGGGAATAAATTTGGCTTTACAAAGATTTATAATGGACTCAACATAGGGCTGTACCCTGTTTATAAAATCTTGTAAAATTGTCATATGCTGCGCTACTTTTTAAACGATAGAATTATAGCCTTTCAAATTCTCTTGTACGGTCCATCGACTCCCAAAAATTCTTCAAAACAAAGCATTGCCAAGCATTTTCCTTTATTAGGCTTATTGCCACATGAAAAAGCCTCCTCGCACATCCTACAAATGTAGCCATGCGATACTTCATTTCAAGCGCGCGCCCTGCACACATCCCGAAACCCCCCAAAGCCTCCTGCGACTTGGACATCTTCGCTCCGTTCCCGCAGCCCCCGTCCCCTCCCGCCACTCATTTGGACGCCTCTGCAAGGGCAAAAATCTATAAATTCCCCCCACCTTGCCCTTCACGGCACTCCCAAGCCCCCTTTCCCACCACCGCCACCTACCTACGCCTCCATGCAGCCTCTCTGCCATGGATGCTCCCAGCCCCCCTCGCCTCACTGTCCCACAGCACTCTCTCCTTCCCTCTCAGGGCCATGTTTCAGCCTGCTGCTTGGCCCACTTAGCTTTTGGTAGCCTATTTAACCCTGCGCAATAGGGAAGAGCTCCCCGTTTTAGAATCACCAGCTGCCTTTGCGACAGGGACTATATTGCCTCCCCGCCTCCACTTTACACCTGCCGCATTGCTACCGCCGCTTCTTTTTCCCTCTAGTTTGCTTCCGCCTCCTACTATTGGCTCCAAGCTTAACCCACCCGTTGCCTAGGCTAACGCGAACTGGAACATGAATTACCTGGCTAGGGATTGCTAGGGAAGAGAGAGAGAGAGAGCGGGAGAAAGAAAAGAGGAGAAGGCTTGAAATCGTTGGATGGTGGAGGGAGGTTGGTTAGCCAACGTCTGCACGCATGGTGTTGGTCTTCGGACGACGTGACTGCCAAGGTTCCCTTCCGCATTTCAATGACTCAAGACTGTAGGGCTTAGAAAGACTGAAGGTGGTCGATGGCGTAGAGATGAAAGAGGATGATATGGAAGTTGAACTGACAATGCAGGAGCACCAGAGGCTGGGCGATTAGGCGTAGGTGGAGCTCTGGCAGCAGAGCGACGCGGACCCATGATCACCTTCATCAAAACCAGCCTTCGCAGCCTCTACCTATGGCTCACGAAGGCATTCCAGTGCATCACCTACGTCTTCCGCAAGGAAACCCGCAAGGTACCGCCCATCATCAATCCTCCTTCTTTCATTTTTTGACAATCATACTCTAATCGACGCGATGGAGGAGAAAGTCCATTGCAGATAGTGCAATATCAGACGGTGCGCTATGAGACAGTGCCGCTGAGCCCTCTAACGCGGCAGCGATTGAGTAGGGTTTTGAATGGCTGGTGGGTGTAGGGAGTAGTGGATGGATGTTTGCTAGGCATGGTGCGGCGGAAAACGCTGGTGCTGGACCTGGACGAGACGCTGATTCACAGCCATCACGACGGCATCGTTCGCCCCATGGTCAAGCCGGGCACACCGCCTGACTTTGTCCTCAGGGTACGCCCTCTTTTTTCTTCTTGGCAATCTCTAATGGAGAATGTTGAATGATATATTTGATGTAGGTGACCATCGACAGACATCCTGTCCGCTTCTTCGTCCACAAGCGTCCGCACGTGGACTACTTCCTCAGCATTGTTATTCTTTTTTCCATCTTTTGCCAGTTATCTGGACCGGATTGCGATAGGAGAAGATGATCGTGATAGCAAATGATCAAATGAAGAAGAGGAGAATTGGAGGTGAACCAATGGTTCGAGCTGGTGATCTTCACGGCCTCGATGGAGATCTACGGCTCCGCAGTGGCGGACAAGCTGGACCGGGGTCAGGGACTCCTCAACCGCCGCTACTTTCGCCAACACTGCACCATGGACTATGCCGGGTTCCCCTCCATTTCACCTCTCCCATCCTCCTCACCTCCTTCCTTCTCCCCCCTTTCAGCTACAGCAAGGACCTGGCCTCCATCTGCCCCGATCTGAGCAGCATTTTCATACTCGACAACTCGCCGGGCGCCTACCGCCAGTATCCTGGTCAGTTCAGCCTGTCCCCCTGTGAAGAGGCTTGAGGAAGGCTTTGGTTGGAGACAACGCCATCCCCATCAAGTCCTGGTTCTGCGACCCGTCGGACACAGCCCTGCTGGGTCTGCTGCCGTTTCTAGACGCCCTCCGCTTCTGCTCCGACGTTCGCTCCGTCCTCTCCAGAAATGTCGTCGTTCAAAGGTCCCCCTGCCCTCTTCCCAGTCATTGGATAAACGTTTTTCACATATTTTTTCGGCATTAGCTATTTTTAATGCGGAAAAAATATGTGAAAAACCTTTATTCATTTATCGGCTGCAAGCACCTCCAAAATTATTTTCACAAAAAAGGAGCAATGTGCAGGTAGCTGAGATGCAGAGAGCTTGGCATTCCGCCCAGATTCTATTCTTTTCGCCCCCGTCGCAACTGCCAGGCCGACTGTCTCCATCTCTCGCCCTCTTTCTCTGACGCTCTCAAGCCTACCATATCGCGCCTCCAAATGTTCGCACCCAGCTCCCTGTCCTGTCCTCCGCCAGAGCTGCTGCTGCCATCTCTCCAGCCCTCCATCACCGCTTCTGTACACTCAAGTCCTCCAGTTCAACTCCTTCAGTCCTGTTCACACTGCGTCTCCTTCCGTGTTCTTTTTTATGCCCCACATCCAAACCGCCTCTATATTTGAGTGATTCACCTCTGCTGCTCATTTGCTGAAGGAGGACAAGGGCTGTTGTTAGCTCTGTGGGCCTTTTCACCGACTTGAAGTTGCAAGCGGTGTGTGGGCCTGTTAGTGATGTGAAGACTAGGCGTGCATTTGTTGGCCCTGAGGACTCTGTGACATCGTGCATACCTCTGTCTTCTTCAAAGGAACTCTGCGGCTCATTGGCGCGTCTTCATTAGGCAGGTTCTCTCCTCTTTTTATTCTGCCCCCCCCCCTTCTTGTGCACAATTTGAACATAGGCATGAGGTTCAAGGAAATAAACTGGAACAAGATAAACAAGCGCCACTAATTTCAACCAGCTAGCAAAGTCAAGCCAAACTTAGAAAGTACAAAGCAGACTTCTCTGGCCCTACCGTATGCCCTGGTCAAAGGATGGCGAGGCAGGAGGTGGGCTGGAGGTAAGCAAGTCTCTGTGTGGTCCCGCCACGGAGGGCCTGTCGGGGGGCGGGGGGGCATGGCGGAAGGTCGGGGGGGAATAGTATAAACCGCCGCCGCTGCGTCCCTGTCTCAAGGCCAGGCGCTGCGACGCAGAGCTTAGGTCGCCTCCTCCTACACCCCCTGCCAGCCCCCAACTCTCAACCGTCTCCATCCCGCCATGAGCGAGCCCAACGCCGCCTCGGAGCCCAGTTGGCCTTCCTTCCTCAATTACCCCCATAGACAGGGCAGGGCAGTGCTTCAGAGCCTTGGCAGGGCGCCAAAGAGGATATTAGGGGGGTGGAAATGAGGTGAGGACTGAAGGTCCAAGCGGCGACGGCTCCGAGGACTACTCGCTGGGCTCCGAGGTGGACGACGAGGGGACGCTGAAGGAGGCGGAGGCCGAGGAGGACGCGGAGGCTGAGGCCGCTGAACTCCAAGCACTTCAGGCAGAGCAGGACATGCCCATCGAGGAGCTGATGGCCAAGTACTACACTGCACAGCCTTCCTTGGATGACCTGCCCGCCAACGGACACCCCAGGAGTGCCTCCTTCATGGACGAGGACAGCAGCCAGGTTCCCAACTCCTCCAGTAGCAGGAGGGCCTCAGGAGTTATCCAAGAAAGTCTTAGGGGGGTTGCTTCAGGACTGAGGGATGGGAAAGAAGGGGAAAGAAGAAGAAAAAGAAGAAGCGTGAATTGGAAGAAAGGAAAGGATGAGGGTATTTCAGGGAACGTCGGGCGGGAGTCTGTCGGTGGCGGGTGGGGCGGTGGAGGTGCCGAACCCGCACGGCTATTTCTCCGTCTCCGACGAGGACAGCGACACGGAGGCCGTCGACGACGACTATCGCCCACCGGAGCCTTGGCGGAAGGAGATCCGTATGGGACCCGATTATCAGGCCAGCCTGCCCCCACTCCCAACTGCCTCTTCTGCTCCGCCTGCCTCGCCGCTTGCTCAGGTCAGCAATGCACTGCAGTTGGCAAACTGTACACCAGCCAGCTAGAAGCTGAATGGGAACCTACTGGGAGGGAAATAAAGTAGGCTGAAGTACAAAAAGCGACGACTGAATATGCTCATGGTTGAAAATAGCTAAATAACTAGAAGCTGTCTCAGTCTTGATTGCGACCCAGCTGCAGCTGGCTTCCAGGAACCACTGGCTACATTGCTGTGGCAGCCGCGAGAGGAAGCTCTGGTGGAGGACTACCTGCGCCAGGTCTACGCCCTACTCCTCCCCAACTCTACCTCTCAACCTGGCTAGCTTTCTGCCCCCTCGAGCGAGAAGCTGTATTTCCAGTATCTCTTACACAAGTGACCACAAGAAATGGGTCTTTATGAGGAAGAGACATTTTGACTGGCTACCCCTTCTCCCACCCTTAGCCTTCCCTACCTTCTCCAACTCCTCCCATTACTCTCTAAACGTCTCCCATCTTTGCCAGGCTCTGACAAGACCCCGCCAGCTGGCAGCAGTCGAGTGGGTGTGCCAGGAATCTCGCCCGCCGAGGCCTCCGCCACCGACGAGCAAGTGCTGGAGCTGGAGCAGCGGCTGGGCCTGGCGCACGAGGAGCCCTGGCCTAGCAAACGCCTCCGCTTGGCCTTCCCTGGCCAGGGGGCTGGGGTACGTCTGCCCGACGACGAGGATGCCCTCTTTGCACTGCTGCATCAGCCAAGTCCTGAAGATGCTCTGACACAGCCGGAAGCGATTGTGCAGGCGTCGAAAGCCAGGCATGCCCTCGGCACTAGCCCGGATCGGCGGGCTGCTCGTCTAAAGCTCCTGCTAGAGGCTGGCAGCAGGTACACCGATCATTTTAGATTATAATTGATTGATTAGAGCTAAAAAAACACCATAACTTTGAAAAAATTAAATTATAAAATTATTTAATAAATTTTTATTTAGAATAGCAAATGTAAAACGTCAACCAATTTGTTTGATGACAAAATTTGTCAATTTTTAAAAAATTATAAAGGTCGCCATGTTTGTTTGAGTTCTTCAAGATTCTATTCTACATTCTTCTGCAAAATCACTCAGGAGCCCATCCACAACATTCTAGGCCAGGCAAAGCAGAGTGGTCAGCGGAGGACTGCAGCCGATTCGAGGAAGGCCTCAAGGCCCACGGCAAGAACTTCCCCGCCATCCGTCGAGAATTCGTTCCCAATCTCTCTCCATTCCTCCCTAGACTGACGGTCCTAGTGTTTGCCTAGTTGCCGGAGCGCTCGGTTTCGGAGCTGGTGGCCTTCTACTACTCCTGGAAGAAGACGGAGCGTCACGACATGTTCACCGCCCGCGCCCGCGTTCTCAAGCGCCACTACCACCTCCATCCCCTCGCCTCCGACTACATGGAGCACTTGCTGGACGCCGTTGAGGGTGAGCACTTTCAAATACCCTATACTTTATTCATTTTTTACATTCATTTTTTAAAATTCACTCTTTTACTATCCATCGGAAGACAGAGGCAATGCTGGGAGAACAATTTTTGATGACCAATATCTCTTATACCTCATTTTCTCATTCTTCGAGCTGAATTATTGGTTTAAAAAATTGTTCTACCAGCATAGCCTCCACACGACAAGCCATGCATCTATCCCCTTTGTGTCCTACAGGCGAAGGCAGGGAGGCCGGAAGCACTGCTGGGGAACCTATAGTCCATCTGGGCTCTCCGCCACCTCCATCAGCCACCGGGCATCACCATCACGTCGTCATGGGCGGTGCCCCCTTCGCCGCCCACAACGGCTCCAACAACAGCCCACACCCTGTCAAAAGTACTCCCCACTCCTCCATTGCAAGAGTGAGCTAACCTGAACTTCAGGTGGGGTGAAGGAGGCGGGCGTATCTCTGCTGCCAGTCATCGACAGCCACACAGTTCAGCAGTTCCTGGATTGAAACTGGCTTTCCCTGATCCTCTGCTTGGTGTTTAGTGTTCCCCTGTTCTGCTTCTCTCCCGTCAAACAATCGGATAGTCCTCGGCTAGCTGGAAGAGGCCGGCCCTTTTCCAGGCCTCAGCTTCTTTGCAACCTTCTTCTCGCCTTTCGCTCTTCTGTAATCTGCTCCAGCCTCCAAACTCTATTTCTCTCATTTTCAATTTACAAGCTGTCCTGCTTAGGCTCGATCAAAATGTTGATTAATTTGTCTCTGTTTTGAAGGGATGTTGGCATGATTGTTAATTGGTTGGCTTTCTCAGTTCACTCTCGAATGATAGGAATTGGAAGCAAGGCGTGTGTACCAGCACTGACTTTCTGACACAGTAATTATATGATCTGAATGTAAAAAAGTTATCTGAACAACTACTTTTGGGATTTAAAAGAGGTAATGAATCGTACTGAGCTACGTTACCATAGAAAGTTTCTAATTGTTCCAGTGAAAAAAGGGCACAGCCATATCGTTCAACAATCAATTCATGCGTCAACTCAAGATGCCACGCCATGGTCCGAATTCTTGTCAGTATTTTAAGATTTGATGCAAGCTGAAGCAAGCTTTTGCATTTCATCAAAAAGGTATGCCTTAGTTAACAAAATTTTAATTGTGACAAACATGACTTTTGAACAGTCTAATTGACTAAGGGAGATCTCAAAGTTCACTTTTGAATTTTCTACACCGTAATTTTCTCAATATAAATTTCTCTTCCAAAAGCATTTTAATTTTCTCCGAAGTATTTCTTTTTGGCTAGGTTGCCAAAAAAAATTAAGTTTAAGCAGATAAACAAGCTATTTCAATAAAACTGAAATTAATAAAAAACAGTATTCCATGGGTGTCCCAAAGCTTGTTTTCCATAAGGAATCAAGGATAATCCTATGCCAACGTCTTAAGCGAAGACTGTGATAATCTTGCAAGGACAAGGCAAAGCAGCTAATGTGAGCCAGAAAAACGTCTCTTCTCAAAATCACCAAGAGTGATTCACAGAAGCCCCACCCCAGCAAGGACTGTCAAACAAAGCGAGGCTGTCTAGACGGCCCCGTCTGGGAAGGTCGCGGGAATTTGAAGCGAGCCAGAAAGCTGTGAGCGGGAGACAAATGAGGCGAGGCAGGGAGGCCGAGTGCTGCTGGGGCAGAGTCCGCGGCCCCGGCTATCAGCAGTTGGTGGTAGCGCAGGTCTCGAGCACTCTGGGCGGGCTGGGTGCGGCGGCGGGCAGTGGAGGCCTCCTCGTTGGCGTCGCCCACGCCGCCCTTGTTGAGGATGTGGAGGGCGGGGTTGAGGACGGCGTTGAGGATGATGAGGTTGCTCAGCAGGTTGAAGCTGCCGAAGGTGCGCAGCGCCGAGGCCTGGTCCACCACCGACCAGAGGGCGAAAATGTTGTAGGGCAGCCTGTGTGGGTGGAAATGGAGAGGTTGGGGCGGAGAAAGAAGGGAGGTGGTGGGAATGGGACCAGGTGAGGATGTAGGTGGAGAGGAAGAGAGCGGAGTCGCGCAGCGTTCTATTGCGAGCTCGTAGAAGACGCAGTTTGGTGCGCCGTTTGTTTATGTAGCTGGTCAACATTTGTATCAGAGCTACGCCTCAAAAGAATGCAGAAATGTTGTGAGGTGTGGTGGAAAGGAAAAACGGAACTGATTCCAGTGACGGCCTGTCGTCTGGCATTCCGCTGACTTTCTGGAAGACTGCGCCTGTTGTGGGCTGGGTTTTCGAGGCCATCCACTTCTGTCGCATTCTCTCCTGACAGCCGTTCTGCAATTCAGACCCCCTCAGCAGACAGTCGACAAATATCAGCCAAAGTTCAAACGCTTTCTTTTGCTTTTGCAAGTGATCACGGTTTCAGTTTAAAGTGTGATCTCGGTTTCATTTCCATCATTACGCATAGCGTAGATAGTTTATTTTGTTATAGATAATTTTTAAACGAGTTCATGATTTTTTTGATACGGCATGAAAACTGGCCCATTTATAAATACCAAAAGTGGAGATGTTGAGTTTGTTGATTGCCAAATTATTAGCATCACTAGACAAGCTGTACTCAGCGACATCTCTGACGACAAACTGTCCAAATTTAAGATTGGAAAATTGAAAATTGCATAAACATTGCTTAATGGGGATTAAATTTTCTAAAAATTGAAAACAAGAATGCTCGAACATTCCACGAATTGAAGACCGGAAATTCGATTCAAATTCTGAGGTAAGCTTTCACAACCTCTTCATAAGCATTCATAACCTTTTCATAAGGTTCATGCATTCTTCCCTCCGCCTAGGCGTCTAGACTGGTGCCAGAGAGGCCGAGGCCAAACCTTTGATGCTGCGCTGGAGAAAGTGTAGAGTGGCGGCGTAGGAGCCTAGAATGACGAGAAGCGGCAGCCAAAACAGAGCCACAATGCTGTAGGCCGAGTAGGCCCGCTCTGAGTTCTGATGCCTTTGCAGGACGCTTTCGGTTTCAGCAACAGCCATGGCCTGCTCCTCCGGGCTGCCCTTCGCCCAGCTCTCCAGCAGCTTGTGCGAGGCCAGCTGCCAACGGTTGACGCACTGCGTCCAATGCGAATCTCAATTGCCAGCCCCTTTCGACTGAGATGGATGAGAATGGAGGTGTTTGCTACGCGGTTCCGGGAAGGGACTGGCGGTGGAGTAGATGAAGACTTGGGGGGCTGCGATGAGGGCAGCGAAGAGCCAAGCAGCGGCCAGGAAAGGCTTCACCCAATTGGAGGCCTGGCTGGCACTTCGCACATGCTTTGCCGTGAACATGCGATCCACTGCCAGGCCCACTATTGCTCCTGAGGCCGATTTGGGCTCATTCTAACTAAGCCAAAAAGCAATTGTGTTTATGAGAACCATGTTAGCGGTCAGCCAGATTATTTGCGTAAATTTGTGTCCTTGTTATAAAACGGTAAAACTATAAGAAGGATTGAAAGCAGACGATGGTGTTTAAAGAATAATTATAAATTGTTGGGGGTTGAGGGTAAGTGTGTGGCAAAAAAACAAAAAAAGTGACCAGATATTCCGAGGAAGGAGAAGACGTGCATGAACTTGATGGCTTTGCAGAGAAAGTTGCCGCCTTCCCAGGTGAACGTTATCAGCCATATCACTTCGCTCACTGCGTAGCCAAAGATTACCTGTCATTTTTTTGGAACTTTGATATGTCAGTCACCGTGTTTAATTTTCACACCCCTTTTCACCGTCTTCTGAAAAATACGCTAAAAACAAATTTTGATGCTCATAATTTATGCGGATGCGGAGCATTTGCGGGATAAAAGCAACCGCCAACAATGAGGATGAGAAATTGTTAGGTGAGCAACCAAAAGATCAGCGACAATGAGGTTGAGCCGAAAGAGATAGAAGCGTAGCGCAGTGCCGGTCATTCGCTGCTTGCGACTGCGCAGGACTCTGGCTAACACGTAGAGGTTTAAGGGACCGCCGATAGCTATGAACGAAACCAATATCCCGATCTCACCTGTCAATTCCATTAATCATGCTTTTCCTTTCCTCAACTTTCTGCTGATTAAGTTTGTTAGACCAGATTAAGACTAAATCAGCAGCAATGATCATTGGCCCTTATTAGCTGTGGTCATTGAACATAATGTAGAGTTTTAGAAAAAAGCGGGGAATGATTACAAAATTCTGCAGCTGTGTGAGTCACCGGCGCCTCTTGAACAACACCTGCCATTTTCAATTTATTAGGTCTGCAACCCTTTTCTTGATTGGGCCGGCGCGAGGGAGCGCAGCGCGAGGAAGCGAAACAGATTCCTCTAGTATTTTCTGTATTTCTTTGTCTTTTAACTCGGGGTAATTGATTAAATTAGAAGAAAAGAGCACTGATTTCGCTTTGGCGATGGTATCAGTTATATGGCATATCGGATATTATCCAGTTGTCTAAATTCGCAAATTAAAATTATTTCGGTAAAAAAGCCAAAACATGACTAGTTTTGACAGATGTTTTGCAGAAAATCAAAAAGAGCAAGACTGGTGGTCCAATTTGGTCGAATAGAGAGAAAAACAGAAGATGAGCTTATTTTCTTGGACCTCCTTCGCCTCTGAGCTGACAAAGCTTTTAGCATAATTATTCCCAGTAAAGGTCAGTTTTGACATGTAACATGTCATTCTTTTATTTGCATATTTTAACATACTTTTGGCTTTAAATTAAAACAAAGAAATAATAAAGCAAAGAAGATATATCACGATACAATTAAAATGCAATAAAATACAAAATGGGCATAAATACACCTACAATGAAAAAAATAGACACGAAACTGCTAAATATATCTAAAAAAATTTCCCTGCTTAAGAAATGGCTCAGAACTATTAACTTCTTACTAAAACTTAGCCTTGAGTTTAGCTTTACTTTAAAAAATTATTTTAACATACTTTTGGCTTTAAATTAAAACAAAGATTGAGATCTGGTTACAAAATTCGAGAGAATTTGGAATCAGTGGGGTGATTGCAAGGAAGTTGGAATACTTAGAAGAAGCCTTAGAAAGACTTTTTAGCTGCATCCGGCGCTGCACTACATTTATGGAAACATGTCGGGGTAAAAAAACGACGGGAATTTTAACCTGGAGTTTCACGCTTTTCGTGTAATTTAAGAGATATGCTCGTCTATGGAGTAAAAGCTATTTTATTTTATACGGCTCTCGTACCTGATGCAAAGAGGAATTCTATTCATGGTAGTCTGTCAAAATGACATCATTTTTGAGCGTTTCATCTAATGGAATGTATCACAAGGATGCAACCTTATTAGCTGGTAAATCCCACATGGATGAATCTGCATTAGTATGATGTGCTATACGTAATTATATCAGCATTAGCAATTAAACGAAGTAACAAAACGCGTTTTCAGCTATTTATTTATTCAACTTTTTATCTATTTTCTAATAGTGCATTCACTAAAGTCCGTCACTGCAGCAAAGTGGCTGTCAAGTGCAAGGTTTCTATTCCACCTGGCTTCTGTGATGAGACGCACACATGGTCATTTTAGATCCGAACACGACAGCAACAGGGGCAAAGAAGCGAGGCCTGGTGGATTTACTGATGGAAAAGCCTGCCAATTATTTCTACTCCTCAGCAGCAGGGTCAAATGGGAGACGATTAATGCGCAGCCGAAGAGGAGGACGTGGCGGTTGATGATGGCGTATCAGGTGAGTTTGATAGTGCACACAATCCCCGGGCTGAACAGGCGGTGTACCCGACTGGATAATGGGATTCGGGATGACGTTGGTCAGCAGCGGCATCACCTTCACGAAGCCTAATTGTGCTAGTCTACTTAGCTTCTTTCAGCTGACGGCATCCAGGTGCTCGAAAACGTAGATGAGGTGACGGCGGTAGAAGAGGAGGGTTAGGCTGTACATAGGGGAGGCAGCTGGGTTAGCCAGAAGTCATATGCACTGTTACCAGTAATACAGCAGAAAGAAAGGTCTAAATGTTTTCTCTAAACAATCACAAAAGGTTGTCCGAAATCATTTACGAAATGTTTTTTCAAAACATTTGCAAAATGTTTTTCCGGTTAAAATATTTTCCGAATTCGATTGTCCTTGAGAAGTTTGGTCAACTTTTGGCTATCGTCCATAAACATGATGTAACAAATGAATTTTTAAAGTTATTTATACTTTGATCGAGATTAATTTTTGTGCGTTGAATTTATTGGATTGCTGAAGCGTCGTCAGACGTGGCTAACAAGATTGAGCTCTATTCAATCACTTCTGCGTTTTTGCTTAAACTGTTTGCTCAGCCCACTACAAAAGCAAACACGTTCATCATCTTTCAGCTTCACAGCCATAGCAAATCTGCAAAAATACTTCCCCGCACACAAAGCAGCAAAAAAAGTCCCGCTGACGCAGTATAGAATGAGGCTAAAACTGGCCTGGGTGAACTGGCCTGACCGGCAGCCTTGTCAAGAGCCTAATGCTTTTGACCTAGTCCACTGCAGGACGCCCAATCCCTTGCTCAACATAACGCTCTTTGCCCTGAACAGCTTGCTCAAGCGTCCCCTGTCTGTAGAGCTGGTGCCTGCCACTGGCTTTTCGCATCCCCAGGTTCTGCGTCCAATGTCTCCATGAACAGTCACTGCTCATTTCCTGCTAAGATCTGAAAAATAGTGGAAAAGCACGATTTCGTAATAAATTGGAAGCCATATTTGACTTTCAAGAAACATAAATCCTAAAATGAAAGAAGTTGCCAGATGTGGCTGAACAGCAGCGAAGCCGTGAGTCTGGTGGCCAGGGGAGCGGCGGACGTGGCCTTTGCCCAGTTCGCCATCACCTGGCAGCGCTTCCAGCACGTCGCCTACTCCCCGCCCCTCTACGACACCGGCTACGTTTTCTTCTACCGGTTTCTCTCCTCTTTCCACCTTCTTTTTTCTGGACAGCCTAAAAAGGAAATGTTTGACCTTCCCAGTCGGCCTCCAGCCAAGCGAGCCTCTCTGAACCCAGCCACCCTCCTCCCCTCCTTCATGCAGCAGGCGCTGGCTTTCCTGGGCGTCATTCTGGTCGTTGGACAGCTGGCCGCCAGGACAGGTCTCCGTCGGCCAACTGGGTCCAGAGACAGTCTGTCCGCCCTCCTGCTCGGCCTGCTGCTGCGCCTGCTGCTGGAGGGTTTTGGGGCGGGCTATCTGACCAGCCTGTTCAGTCGCCGCCTGCCCCTCCTCCTCCCACTGCAGAGACAGGGCGACGCCTACGACTCTAACAGCGAAACTACGGCAGGCTTTTGCTCCCCTTCTGGGTCTCGGGGACAAATGGGTCATGGACAGTTCGTTCATGTTTCACAGGTCTTGTCGGCCTCTCCCATCTTCAAGACCACTTTCGGCAGTCGCTTCCGGCTGATCAGCGGGCAGCAGAACAGCAGGCTCCAGCAGCACCCTGAGGAGCTGCTCCAGGGCCAGCTACTGCAGCTGACCAGTGTGGAGGAGGTACTGGAGTCTTGGAAGAGGGATTGCGGGACAGAGCTCTTCTACGACACCAGCCGCTCCAAGCTCGTCTACTTCATCTACAATTTCCACCTTCGGGTAATGCTTCATTCTTTTCTTCCTCTCTACGCAGAATATTTGTGGTTGAATGAAATGATTATGAGTGGGTTTTAGAGCCTGATTAGAGAGCAGAGCGCTGGCCTAAGAAAGCTGACTACCGCGAAGGCCACCCGCCTTGGTGTTCTGCCCAATCCCGGCCTTTGGTCCAGGCCTCCTATTAGGCATCACTTCCAGGCTGGGCAAAGATAGAGGAATGCAGGCTGCGAGATTGTCCCGTGCTGGATCCCAGAGGGGAGCAGCTCCTGTTCAGCCAGCTGCGGCCTGCCTTTCGTCTCTTTGTTGCTGCACTGGCTATTGCCTTAATTGTTGCCATGCTGGAGTTCCTTCTAGCTAGACTGAGTCCTGAAACAATCCTTTCAATTCTTCTTCATAAAATTAGCATTGCTTAGCTTGTATATCCTCAACGCAAGATTCTTTTTTAATGTATTTTTCTTCTGGGTTTTACGGTGATTTAGAGAAAACATAAGATATCAGATTTGCAGATGTTATGCAGAGCTTGAAGGTAAAACCTTGAAACAGCAAGACATTCTTGGCGTTTTCAGGTACCATAATCTGACCGACCTAATTTTGTGTAGGAGATCCAGACGAATCAATCCATATCCAATTTTGGTGTTTAGCTGAAATTGTGCAATCACATTTTTATTTTTATGCAGGTATTTATGCTTCTGTTTTCAATGTGAATTTTGCTTTTGCTAAAAAAATTTCGATCGGAGAAATTTCGACTCATTTTGCCCAGTTCCCAAAGTCAGACACCATTAAAAGCAAGCTATAAAATAATTCCACAATAAAAGCGCAAGTGCTCCGCTCTTTCTCCTCCTGAAGCTGCTGCCGCGGAGCCTGGCCAAGCCGCACCTGCAAAATCTGACGTGGGAATAATAGCGCCCCTAGTGCGAGTGCCCCAAATAGCGCCCCTAACCTGACGTGGGAATAATAGCGGAATAATAGCGCCCCTAATGGCATTTTTACGCAAAAAAATATGGAATTTATGCTGTAGAGAATTTTAGCTTTTACCAAATATTACCAAAAATTCATTGTCCGACCAAAACAGCTCTAAGTAGACGCGTTTTCATAACCTGAAGCTAGGGCTAGAACCTGAAGCTAAATGTTCCAAATAAAAGAGTGAGACCCAAGCATGACGACGGCGGGTGTGGTGGAGCGCATGAATGGACTTCCGCCCAGGGGCTCAATGAAGTCGGGCAGTGGGTTGGGCGTGTGTCTGGCGGGAAAGTAAGACAAATAAAAGAGTGAGACCCACGCATGACGACGGCGGGTGTGGTGGAGCGCATGAATGGACTTCCGCCCAGGGGCTCAATGAAGTCGGGCAGTGGGTTGGGCGCGTGTCTGGCGGGAAAGTAAGACAAATAAAAGAGTGAGACCCAAGCATGACGATGGCGGGTGTGGTGGAGCGCATGAATGGACTTCCGCCCAGGGGCTCAATGAAGTCGGGCGGTGGGTTGGGCGCGTGTCTGGCAGGAAAGTAAGACAAATAAAAGAGTGAGACCCAAGCATGATGACGGCGGGTGTGGTGGAGCGCATGAATGGACTTCCGCCCAGGGGCTCAATGAAGTCGGGTGGTGGGTTGGGCGCGTGTCTGGCGGGAAAGTAAGACAAATAAAAGAGTGAGACCCAAGCATGACGACGGCGGGTGTGGTGGAGCGCATGAATGGACTTCCGCCCAGGGGCTCAATGAAGTCGGGCGGTGGGTTGGGTGCGTGTCTGGCGGGAAAGTAAGACAAATAAAAGAGTGA
Source organism: Ptycholaimellus sp. GST1_10 (assembly GCA_030248095.1). Taxonomy (NCBI): domain Eukaryota; kingdom Metazoa; phylum Nematoda; class Chromadorea; order Chromadorida; family Chromadoridae; genus Ptycholaimellus; species Ptycholaimellus sp. GST1_10. The sequence continues at coordinate 11,765 of JASANA010003375.1, read as the reverse complement.
GACCCAAGCATGACGATGGCGGGTGTGGTGGAGCGCATGAATGGACTTCCGCCCAGGGGCTCAATGAAGTCGGGCGGTGGGTTGGGCGCGTGTCTGGCGGGAAAGTAAGACAAATAAAAGAGTGAGACCCAAGCATGACGACGGCGGGTGTGGTGGAGCGCATGAATGGACTTCCGCCCAGGGGCTCAATGAAGTCGGGCGGTGGGTTGGGTGCGTGTCTGGCGGGAAAGTAAGACAAATAAAAGAGTGAGACCCAAGCATGACGACAGCGGGTGTGGTGGAGCGCATGAATGGACTTCCGCCCAGGGGCTCAATGAAGTCGGGCGGTGGGTTGGGCGTGTGTCTGGCGGGAAAGTAAGACAAATAAAAGAGTGAGACCCACGCATGACGACGGCGGGTGTGGTGGAGCGCATGAATGGACTTCTGCCCAGGGGCTCAATGAAGTCGGGCAGTGGGTTGGGCGCGTGTCTGGCGGGAAAGTAAGACAAATAAAAGAGTGAGACCCAAGCATGACGATGGCGGGTGTGGTGGAGCGCATGAATGGACTTCCGCCCAGGGGCTCAATGAAGTCGGGCGGTGGGTTGGGCGCGTGTCTGGCGGGAAAGTAAGACAAATAAAAGAGTGAGACCCAAGCATGATGACGGCGGGTGTGGTGGAGCGCATGAATGGACTTCCGCCCAGGGGCTCAATGAAGTCGGGCAGTGGGTTGGGCGCGTGTCTGGCGGGAAAGTAAGACAAATAAAAGAGTGAGACCCAAGCATGACGACGGCGGGTGTGGTGGAGCGCATGAATGGACTTCCGCCCAGGGGCTCAATGAAGTCGGGCGGTGGGTTGGGCGCGTGTCTGGCGGGAAAGTAAGACAAATAAAAGAGTGAGACCCAAGCATGACGACGGCGGGTGTGGTGGAGCGCATGAATGGACTTCCACCCAGGGGCTGCAAGAGTTGGATGAGGATATCTTCTCCTGCCCTGGCCATCCCTTGATAGGCCCTTGAGAAGCACTCAAACCAATCGCTAAACTCGCCATCTTGGCCGGGGTTTGTGTACACCTTGCACTGCGGGGGGCGAAGATTGACGTGATAGTGGACGTGGGCTGGTCGTTGGTGTCCACCATTCACTCCACCCATTCCTCCTCCGCCTCCACCGCCTCCACCCTCCAGCGCCTGCTCCACTTCATCGTCTGCGTGGTCTGCTGCCATCTCTATAGGATTCTGAGGAAGGTGAGGAGGGGCTGGGGGTGGTTGAGGGGGTTGCTCTGCCGGACGAAGGAGGCAAACCTTGTTTACGAGGTCCTGCTGATGGGCCTGGGCGATGTCCCCGTGGGCGTCGAGGACGCGCTGCAAGTCGGCCAGGCGGGCATCCAGTCCCTGCACCTGGAGGTGGATGGCCGGGTCTGGGACGTCTGCCAGCTGCTGCTCCAACTGGGCGTGCGCTTGGGCCAGGCGCTGTCGCTCTGCTTCAACTTCCGCTAGCTCATTCTCTCTCTCCTGCAGCCTAGCTTCTAGGCCTTCTACTCTCTCTGCTATGAGCTCGTCTACGTGCGCCAGGTTTTCCTCTGGAGCGTCTTCAAAGAGAGTCTCTTCTAAGTTTCCTCCTAATGTGCCGTTGCTGGCTTGCGATTGAGGAGAACGGGGCAAACCTGGGAGCTCTGCTGCACCTCTCGCTGGCCGCTGAGGAGTCCTGAGTCTGTCTGGCTGCTCTCTCTGTGCGTCCGGGCTGGGACTGCGGCTGTTGTCGTTTGCTGCTGCGAGTCTCCCTCTCTGTGCTCTTTCTGCTCTGTCTCGCCGCTGCTGGGCAGCGACTTCTGGTGGGAGATGGATGTGGCGGCTCAGATTCGCCGCTTGCGGAAGTCTAGTAAGCGAGTCCGGGTGACCGAAGTCAGTGACAGACCAACGGTGCAGTTAGTACTGTCTACCTGACCAAGATAGGAGGTTCCAACAAAAGATATATGCTCCTATCTGCACCTGGCTATGGGTGATTATGAATGTGGATAAATGTGGTTATGAAATGTGTTGCTGTCTTCCTTCCTGCGCCCGACGTTTTTGTACTAGGGCCGTTCTCACCCCCGGCGTTTTTGGGCGCCCTGGAGCTGCTCACACTCCCGGCGTTTTTTGTACTGAGGCCGCTCACACCTCCGGCGTTAATTCGTGACAACCCTGGGCTGCTCACACCCCTCGACGTTTTGTTTCAGGAGGCCGTTCCCACCCCCGCGCTGGCAATTTAGGAAGACACTACCTTTCCCCCCGAGAACCAACCGGGTCCAGGCACAATAATAGGAAGAAAGGCAGACTCTGATACTGATTTACAACTCAGGCAAAGTGCTTTGGTTGGATGCGACTGCGACTCTCACTCCACTTCAACGATCCCTTCCACTCTTTCTTGTCTTTCTTATTCCTTTCACCACTGCACCGGGACACAACTCAATCACCAAACCAAAGCAAGGCAGAGAATGGTATTGAGCAAGTCTGGGTGCCCGAGGGCGGGAGTTAGGGAGGGTTATGGGGTTGGGACTAAATGATGTGGTTAGGTTAGATGGTGGACCAAACAACCACACTCGAGCTACCACGTAGTATGGCCACCCTTTCGGGCTCCACACCGTCCTGGAGTACCCCTTGGGCCGCGATGTGGGTATGGGAGAAGAAGGAGACGTTAGAGTTTATGCGGAACGTGAAGTTGAAGCGAGACTGCAGACTGATGGCATGATGGTGAAATGGGGGTTTAAGTAGGAGAAGGTGGTGTGCACACAGGAGTGAGACAAGATGGCAGCGTCGGAAGGAGGGGGGTTTGCAGGGATGGGGAGCGAGAGGCGACGTGAAGGGAAGGAATGGAATGCCAGCATGGGAGAACATGAAGTAGGGTCGGGAAGAAAAGGTTTTGGATGCCATGGACTTAGTCGTCACACTACGGATCTAATGGAATGTGTCTCAAAGAAGATTGAGCTGGTAAACCCAAATGGATGATTATGCATAAGTGTTAGGGCTATACGCAATTATACCAGAATTAGCAATCAAAAGCAGTACCACAACGCTTTTTCAACATCTTTGTTAGTGTTCCTCCTACTCCTCAACTGCTGCAAAGCGGCAGTTTAGGTCAACGTTTTATTCAAACTGTCTTCTGAGACAAAACGTGCAAAAGGCCATTTTTGCACATGAAAAAGCCTGCCCATCATTTCCACTCATCAGAAGCAGGGTGAAATGGGAGACCATTAATGCCCACACAAAGATGAGGACGTTCACGACGGAGTTGAGGTTGACCGGAGAGTTTCAGGCTGAGGATGGCAGCATTCGGGATGACGTAAATCCCCAGCGTCATCAGCATCATTTATGCAAGCCTACTTAGCTTATTTCCATAAGCAGGCGCACAGCAACAAGTTAGGTAGATTTGAAAAATGATCTGCAAGTACATATGCAGAAGGTTTTCTCTAATAAATTGCAAAAGGTTTACCAAAATCATTTACGAGATGATTTCTCAAAATCATTTGCAAAATGTTGTTCCAAAACATTTGCAAATGATTTTCCGAAATCGTTTGAGAAGTGTGTAGTCCATAATTACCTTGCCAGGTCAGATGTTGATACAACTGAATTTTCAGTTTTTTGATATTTTGATAGATATTTAATTTTGTGCTAATAACGTCAGCTGAGGCTAACAAGAGTTCTTTTTATGCTGAGCTATGTTCAATCACTTTCGCGTTTTTGCTCAAACTGTTTGCTCAGCCCAGTACGAAGGCAAACACGTTCATCATCTTTCAGCTTCACAGCCATAGCAAATCTGCAAAAATACTTCACCGCACAGAAAGCAGCAAAAAGTCTCGCTGACGTAGCATAGAATGAGGCTAAAACTGGCCTGGGTGAACTGGACTGACAGACAGCCTTGTGTAGAGCCTAATGCTTTCGACCTGGTCCACTGCCGGAGGCCCAATCCCTTGCTCAACATAACGCTCTTTGCCCTGAACAGCTTGCTCAAGCGTCCCCTGTCTGTAGAGCTGCTGCCTGCCACTGGCTTTTCGCATCCCCAGGTTCTGCTTCCAATGTCTCCATGAACAGTCACTGCTCATTTCCTGCTAAGATCTGAAAAATAGTGGAAAAGCACGATTTCGTAATAAAATTGGAAGCCATTTTAACTTTCAAGAAACCTATCTTAAAATGAAACCAGTTGCCAGATGTGGCTGAACAGCAGCGAAGCCGTAAGCCTAGTGGCCAGGGGAGCAGCGGACGTGGCCTTTGCCCAGTTCGCCATCTCCTGGCAGCGCTTCCAGCACGTCGCCTACTCCCCGCCCCTCTACGACACCGGCTACGTTTTCTTCTACCGGTTTCTCTCCTCTTTCCACCTTCCTTTTTCTGGACAGCCTAAAAAGGAAATGTTTGACCTTCCCAGTCGGCCTCCAGCCAAGCGAGCCTCTCTGAACCCAGCCACCCTCCTCCCCTCCTTCATGCAGCAGGCGCTGGCTTTCCTGGGCGTCATTCTGGTCATTGGGCAGCTGGCCGCCAGAACAGGTCTCCGTCGGCCAACTGGGTCCAGAGACAGTCTGTCCGCCCTACTGCTCGGCCTGCTGCTGCGCCTGCTGCTGGAGGGCTTTGGGGCGGGCTATCTCACAGGACTCTTCAGTCGCCGCCTGCCCCTCCTCCTCCCGCTGCAGAGACAGGGCGACGCCTACGACTCTAGCAGCGGGACCACGGCAGGCTTTTGCTTCCCTTCTGGCTTTGAGAGACACCGAGCTGGTAGGGGTATATTCTCACGGGAATTACCTCTTCTATTTTGCAGTATTTTGCAAAATAGAAGCTGTAATTGGCTGACTCCTAGAACCCCCCTCCAAGACTTACACCCCCCCCCCATGGGGTTACACCCACCCCCAAGAATTTCACCCCCCTCAAGAATTACACCCACCCCCAAGAATTACACCCCCCCAAAGGGAATATATTGAAAAAAAATTTTATTAGCTTAAAATGCTTATCTTTGCGGGTTTCGAGATTACATATCTCGAAATTTAAACACAAGGAATTTTTTTCTAAACAACTAAATACCTACTTTTTTAGTCAGTCTATACCGAGTTAGTCCATACCGTGTTAGTCTTGATACTTGTTAGTCTATACTATATATCTGGTACCATCGGCAGGCCAAATGTGGGACTCTTTTCTCCAAATTTTGTAATTGCCTCGAGCAAAAAGTCAAGGAAATACATCTACTACTAGTGGAATCTGCTGCTTGGACAGTTGCATTTTGTTTTTGGCGCGCAGTTCAGTGTCTCTTTCCATGCGCGCCCAAAAACAAAATGCAGATGACGGAGCAGATTCCACTAGTAGTAGATGTATTTCCTTGACTTTTTGCTCGAGGCAATTACAAAATTTGGAGAAAAGAGTCCCACATTTGGCCTGCCGATGGTACCAGATATTTCTTCCACTTTTAATATAGTATAAAATGTATAAATACTAATTTTATATTGTTGGTTATATATTTAATTTATATTTTATTCGATTTATAAAAAATAATAAATAAAAAAACTTGTTGAAAAAATGTAACAAAAAATATTTGAAATTGAAAAATGCAATGTAAACTTATTGGCAACTTATTTTTTTGATAAATTTTCTAGACTTAAACTTAGGCCAATCGATTTTTGGGAAAAAAGAGTTTTATTTTTGGCCTGGCGATGGTACCAGTTGTTTTCCCAACTTTAAACACACAAAAATAAAAATGATTGCCTGACAAGGATTCGAACCTTCCAATTTCATCCATCTGCCCAAACGCTTACACCACTATACCACTGGTGCATATGACCACTTAATTTAACTGAAGAACTAAATACATGAGGCTCAGGGACCCGGGGAAGGGTGGTGGGGGAAGAAATGAATACCTACTATCGTCCATTGAATAGATGCGGAGAAGAAGAAGAAGGAGAAGGAGGAGGAGTTCGGACAAATGGTTTTTTGCATTTTTCACAGTAAAACAAATAGTTTTGGGCAAAAGTCAAAAGATAAACTATAGTCAATTCAATGTTGATCTTTCCATTGCAAAAAGAATTAAAACGATTGGAGCTTTCTGTGACGAGCAGCAGCCTTATCAAAATTGAGATCTAGCAATAACCTCTAAAACGTACACCTAGGTCGAAAAGAGGGGCTGGGCGCTGACACTCCGCTAAAGCTCCGTTCGCGCCAGCCCAATAGGGCATAGCCACCTGACTTTTTAAAAGGCTCGCGTACAACCTAGTTAGTCCTTACCGAGTTGAGCACTTTAAAACATTAATGAACTTGGTATGGACTTACTATGTTTAAGGACTAACTATGTTGTACGTAAGCCTGGAAAAATTTGCGCCTACTTGATACTTCTTGTAGGGGAGAAGCCCTTCTCCTGGTAGGCATGCACTCGCCATCTGGTATAGACTAACTATGTTTCAAAAAAAAGTAGGTATTTAGCTGTTTAGAAAAAAATTCTTTGAGTTTAAACTTCGAGATATGTAAAGAGAAGTATGTTAAGGCAATAAAAAAATTTTCAATATATATGCCTTGGGGGGGTGTAATTCTTGGGGGAGGGGTGTAATTTATGGGGGGGGTGTAAGTTTGGGGGGGGGGGGGTCTGTAGGGGGGGGGGTTCTGAGGAGTCAGCCCTGTAATTCCTTTCGAGAATAAACCCTGGCCCCAGCTCGGTAAATGGGTCATGGATGGTGAATGGTTCACAGGTCTTGTCGGCCTCTCCCATCTTCAAGACCACTTTCGGCAGTCGCTTTCGGCTGATCACCGGGCAGCAGAACAGCAGGCTCCAGCAGAACCCAGAGGAGCTGCTCCAGGGCCAGCTCCTGCAGCTGACCAGTGTGAAGGAGGTGCTGGCGGCCTGGAAGAGGGACTGCGGGACGGAGCTCTTCTACGACACCAGTCGCTCCAAGCTCGTCTACTTCATCTACAATTTCCGTCTTCGGGTAAATCTTCGCTTCATTCTTTTCTTCCTCTCTCTAGGAATATTTGTGGTTGAATTAAATGATTGGAGAGTGGATTTAAGAGCCCTGATTAGAGAGCAGAGCCCTGGCCTAAGAGAGCTAACAACGGCAAAAGCCACCCGCCTTGGGTCTGCCCAATCCGCGGCCTTTGGTCCAGGCCTCCTATTAGGCATCACTTCCAGGCTGGGCAAAGAGTAGAGGAATGCAGGCTGCGAGATTGTCCCGTGCTGGATCCAGAGGGGAGCAGCTCCTGTTCAGCCAGCTGCGGCCTGCCTTTCGTCTTTTTGTTGCTGCACTGGCCATTGCCTTAATTGTTGCCATGCTGGAGTTCCTTCTAGCTAGACTGAGTCCTGAAACAATCCTTTTCAATTCTTCTTCATAAAATTAGCATTGCTTAGCTTGTATATCCTCAACGCAAGATTCTTTTTTTAATGTATTTTTTTTCTTCTGGGTTTTACAGTAATTCAGAGAAAACATAAGATATCAGATTTGCAGATGTTATGCAGAGCTTGAAGGTAAAACCTTGAAACAGCAAGACTTGCGTTTTAGGTACCATAATCTGACCGACCTAATTTTGTGTAGGAGATCCAGACGAATCAATCCATATCCAATTTTGGTGTTTAGCTGAAATTGTGCAATCACATTTTTATATTTATGCAGGTATTTATGCTTCTGTTTTCAATGTGAATTTTGCTTTTGCTAAAAAAATTTCGATTCGGAGAAATTTCGACTCATTTTGCCCAGTTCCCAAAGTCAGAAACCATTAAAAGCAAGCTATAAAATAATTCCACAATAAAGCGCAAATGCTCCGCTCTTTCTCCTCCTGAAGCTGCTGCCGCGGAGCCTGGGCCAACCCGCACCTGCAAAACCTGACGTGGAATAATAGCGCCCCTAGTGCGAGTGCCCCAAAATAGCGCCCCTAACCTGACGTGGGAATAATAGCGGAATAATAGCGCCCCTAATGGCATTTTTACGCAAAAAATATGGAATTTATTCTGTAGGGAATTTTAGCTTTTACCAAATATTACCAAAAATTCATTGTCCGACCAAAACAGCTCTAAGTAGACGCGTTTTCATAACCTGAAGCTAGAAGAGCATAAGAATTCCCCAGACTTCAGAAAAATTAAAATTTGATTTGATCACATGTCTAATCAATTGATGATTGGTTCTCCGCGCCAGAACCAGCTGCAGTCGTCGTCTTTGCCGAAGGTCTCCTCTTGGCAGGTACAAGGCAGGTGGCTTTGGAAGTACATCATCACGCAGACGCGAATTCGCATTCTGCATACACATCTTGCTCCCATCTCTTCAAAATCACCCTACAAGGCTGAGCGTAGCATAAAAATGTGACGGAAAGCAATAACTCTTTGAAAATGTTCCAAATAAAAGAGTGAGACCCAAGCATGACGACGGCGGGTGTGGTGGAGTGCATGAATGGACTTCCGCCCAGTGGCTCAATGAAGTCGGGCGGTGGGTTGGGCGCGTGTCTGGCGGGAAAGAAAAACTCCTCCGCCTGGGGCAGAGATTTTCTGGGGTTACGCGGCCAGCAGTCATCGTGTCCGGATCTGTCCGGTCGTGCTCTGGGCGCTTCTTCTGAGACGCATGGATTCATATTTCATGCATTCTTTCATTTCAATGGAGTATCCAATCGATTGGAGCATTTATGAGAATTTCTGGCTTTTTGCTATTTGTATAGCTAATTTTGAGTGTACACCCTGCGCAGATTGTCTTTTATAGACTTTTATTGTCGATATTCGAGCAAAAGCTCAATTTTTACCGTTGAATGAAGAAGTTTTTAGAAGAAAAGTTTGCGTTTATTTCAACTTATGAATTTTTAGAAGTTGTTGTCCCTAATGGGCTCTTGTTGTCCCCAGCATTTACGGCGCGCTTATATGCTTTTAAAGAGTGTGGGTGAGCGTTTTAGCGTTAATGAAATCATTAAAATAGATCGGGAAATGATTTACCAGGATGAAAGGTAAATAGGCAATCTTGTCATTTCCGTTTCGAAGTCCGTCAAAGTCGATTACCTCCATTTCTATAGTGATCTAAAGCATTTGACTACCATAAGTTTCGAAAACATAAAACGGCAAGCTTACGGGAAATTTCGGAATGTAGCCCAATTTATAGGGGAAGTGCAATGAAAAATATCGTTTGGCTCTAAAAAATAAATCTAGTAATTTAGGCAATGTTCCAAATTTTTCCTGCCTGCTCTGCTCTCTTTCTCCTGTACTTAATACTCGACTGTACTCGACTTAATCTGTGTGGTGATATGCAGCAGTAACGTAGCAAGATTCTCTTTCATCATCACCGAAGGGGTTAGGAGAGAGGAACAGGTTGGGGCATGTCGAGCCACTAAAAGAGCAAACTGATCCCGGCCTCCCTTCCGCCCGCCTCATCGACGTTCAAGGTCAATGAAACCGGCTTCGGAAACACCACAGCGCACCCGTGGGGTGGCCGGGAAAGGGCAGAAGTGATCACACCATCAACTAGAGCAGGCAGAGGAATGGGACCTCAGATCTAGGCTACAAGCAGTACTACGAAACAAGGGGAGGTCATCAAGGCCAGCGTGATATCGGCAGTGCCGGAGTGGTCGAGCAAGAATGCGCCAGCATTGACCAGGAACCTCGCATGGACCGCGGTAGCTGTACGGCAGTCGGGTCCCACGGCAGTAGATGGACAGAACTCATCAAAGGTGTTCGATCGATCTGCACTCTTGACCCAGCCAAACTTTGAGATCCGATCCGATGGACATCTCGTGAAAGACCCTGTGAACGATGTAGACTTGGGCTTCGGCTTCGCGAGTTGGCGCAACTAAACGTGGCCATCACTCCTTGTGAGTCTAGTCTGACGAGGGTCCATCACAGAAGCAGAGTGAGACAATGGGGCTTCCACGGGGAGAAACTGGGTGTCCGGATTCTCAGCCATAGTCGTCCCATTGGCCATTATCCATTGAGGAAGGTAGCTGGTGAAATCCCACCTTTGTAGATGCTCCTTCCACTCCCTTGTTCTCCTCCTAGTGCCAGCTCCCCACGAAGTGTACTGCGAAACCCAGAAGAGGAAGACGCCCGCCGCGATGACAGCCAATATGGCCAGGATGACACCGATGACCATGATGATTGGTTTGACAACAGAAGAGCCCAGGTTGTTGATGCCGGACCAGGAGGTCTTGGCCAATCCTTGTGCTCCTTTGGACAACGTTCCCACGATGTCTCCTACTCCATGACCATAGGCTTCAATCCCTTGGACCACACCGCTGGGGTCAAGGGAGAAATGACTCGTGTAATTCGTCAGTCCATTGAGTTTCCTCTCCAAGATCGGCAGACTTGAGGAATAGGTGACCAGAGCCGCAAAGGGGGCATCAGCCACGAGTTGAAGAGGACGGGGGTGTGGTAAGTGATGTTAGGTTGCAGATGATGGGATGGTGGGGGCTTGCAAGAGTGTAGCAAACAAGCCATGGGTGAAGTTCTTGAAGAAGGCCAAAGTTTCAGCTGCTGACACTGGATCTACGAACCAGAAGGGGTGGATGTGGTGACAATCCGCCAGAGGGCTATGATAGGTGAGGTCCTTTCCCACTCCATCAGGCAGGAACAGAGTCTCTCCTGTCTTCAGACGCACTGGTAGGAAAAGGTAGCATTTCTCTTCCCCCGGAAGTTGGTGATTTGGGTAGATCGCTTCTATGTCTGCCTCCACACATTGAGAGATGTAGATGGCCAACCCTCTCACTTCTGCCGAGATGTCTAGTCAACCGGTGAGGGCACGGATCCCAATGGTAGGGTTCATCCTGACCATCTGCTTCAGAACTTGGTACTGGTGTTCTTCCAGCATACACATTCATGCTCATCGCTCAGTTCCACCTGCTCCATCATGTCCACCAGTTCATCCACGATGTAATGGAGTTTGTCATGATGCGTTTTTGCTTAAACTATTTGCTCAGCCCAGTACAAAAGCAAACACGTTCATCATCTTTCAGCTTCACAGCCATAGCAAATCTGCAAAAATACTTCACCGCACAGAAAGCAGCAAAAAGTCTCGCTGACGTAGCATAGAATGAGGCTAAAACTGGCCTGGGTGAACTGGACTGACAGACAGCCTTGTGTAGAGCCTAATGCTTTCGACCTGGTCCACTGCCGGAGGCCCAATCCCTTTGCTCAACATTAACGCTCTTTGCCCTGAACAGCTTGCTCAAGCGTCCCCTGTCTGTAGAGCTGCTGCCTGCCACTGGCTTTTCGCATCCCCAGGTTCTGCTTCCAATGTCTCCATGAACAGTCACTGCTCATTTCCTGCTAAGATCTGAAAATGAGTGGGAAAGCATGATTTCAGTAATAAAATTGGAAGCCATTTTTAACTTTCAAGAAACCTATCTTAAAATGAAACCAGTTGCCAGATGTGGCTGAACAGCAGCGAAGCCGTGAGTCTGGTGGCCAGGGGGAGCGGCGGACGTGGCCTTTGCCCAGTTCGCCATCACCTGGCAGCGCTTCCAGCACGTCGCCTACTCCCCGCCCCTCTACGACACCCGGCTACGTTTTCTTCTACCGGTTTCTCTCCCCTTTTTCCACCTTCCTTTTTCTGGACAGCCTAAAAGGAAATGTTTGACCTTCCCAGTCGGCCTCCAGCCAAGCGAGCCTCTTTGAACCCGGCCACCCTCCTCCCCTCCTTCATGCAGCAGGCGCTGGCTTTCCTGGGCGTCATTCTGGTCATTGGACAGCTGGCCGCCAGGACAGGTCTCCGTCGGCCAACTGGGTCCAGAGACAGTCTGTCCGCCCTCCTGCTCGGCCTGCTGCTGCGCCTGCTGCTGGAGGGCTTTGGGGCGGGCTATCTCACAGGACTCTTCAGTCGCCGCCTGC
>JASANA010003369.1:0-39956 GCA_030248095.1 Ptycholaimellus sp. GST1_10 | reverse complement strand
GGCTTTTCGTGCCATCCTCCCATCAGATTTCCACCCACTGCAGGCTGTAAGAGGTCCAGAGGCCTAGTCTCTCATGCTGATTGAATGAATGAATTTTCACTCACTGCGCTAATCAAGTCTCAGCCACTGAGGGAAAGGGAAATGTGACCAGATGTTTCTTGTAGCGGCAAAACAGGTTTTTCATTGATTGCCAGCATAATCAAATTTATATCCCATGTTTGTGAGCAAATATTTGTAAGAATGTTTGCACTATTAAAGTTTCTTGCCCTGAATTCTTTGCTATCGCTTTTCCATAAAGGGATAAACATTTCCTCGGACAGATAAAACTACCTACTTAATCCCTAACGATGTTGTTGCATGGCCATATTTACTGCCCCAATAGGGCAGCAGGCTGGCCTGCGATAGATGGCACGTGAACCTAAGGCTGAAAGCATCTGTCTCTGGATACAGATCCTAAGTCCTAAGCGGCTCAGATATGGGGCCTGCTTCTCTAGAATCCCCCCTGTACATATTCCACTATTCCCCTCACACCATTCTAGCCAGCTGTCAAGACCTCTTCAAGGCAGGAAAGAAAATATCTTTCGAATCGGCAATTGTTTTTAATAAAGTTACTTGCTCAAAAAAAACGTCAAAGGAATAACGAAGTTGAAATAAACTTCAACGAACCTTCAACTGCTGCGCTCCAATGCTCAATTACAGCCACAATTGTATGGTGCAATCCGCAGAACAGCCAGCGAAAGCTTATCGGCACCTGTCCGTGAAAGCAAGTCTTCCAAAGCCTCAACTCACGAGGCAATCGAAAAAAGCCAGTCTATTTGCCCTTCCTCGGGCCATAGCCCTAACTGATCCTCTTTTTCACACAGCCAGCCTGGATGACAGGAAGTACTGGCAGGGACAGAAAGTGTATTACTGCTGGGCAGAAGGAAGATGGGAATGCTGTTTTGGCGGCTGTAGATGTCCGGAGAGGGAGCTGCCATTCTCCGCTTTTTTCAGGGCGCCGGCTCCTTAGTCAAATGGGACTGACAATTCTTGAGAGCGGCTCTTCTGTTTTTGGGCGTTGAAGAGGGCTGGAGTGTATGTGTGTGCTTCCTGTGTGTGCGTCTGAGAAGCACCAGGGTGCTCAGAGGGGGGACTGAGGGGGTGGAATGTGCACATTCCGAGGGGAGTCCAGTGTCTGTGGCTCTCTCCTCCCCTTTCCTCTGTGCAGGAAGCTAGGGCCGCAGGGGGTAGGGGAGGCAGTGGTTTACGAAAGAACGCCCGTCCACCCTTCCCCCAAATCCGCCGCACACCTTGTCCAAGAAAGCCCAGACTCTACCCTGAGTCAGCGAGGGGAAAAAGATGACGGGGCTAGTCGGATTGGGGAGATACTGTCAACAGTTTGGGGTACTCGTTAACCATTGCTTTCTATACGTAGAAGTAGATGTTTTTCTAGAATTTTAGGCTTGGCGTTGGCCCCAGATATATAAAGCTTTGATGATTTTTAAAACCACTAATTCGCATTAACTGTAGTGCCACTGAGCCTTGCCATCGAGCATAAGCGAAAAGGAGGAATAGGAAAAGGAGAATTTTGGATAAATCACCTCGTGATATTTGCAAAAATCTTACACGTAACTGGCAATTTTTGCGAATTTTGGGCAACTCAATAATGTCCTTTCTGCTGCAACAAGAATAAGAGTGAATCATGATTTCTTTCGTGAGCTAGAGTGTCATCAATTTTCAAATCTACCAATAACCTCTTAAATGTTCACCCTGGCGATTACGCTTTGCTCCGTTTGAGCATAGGTAAAGGAGTTATCAGCTTTTTAAAATATGTAATAGATACTCCTCTATGTTTTGAGTCTACCCAATCCCAAAACAGACACATGAACAATAAAAGAAACGAATAATTTATCCGTGGAACTCGGTAATTATCATTATATGATGATTCCTCAGCGTGAGAATTCGATAACCAATTTCCCGTGTTCGTGAAAATATTTGTAGCTCAAAAGGCTTAGTGCTGATATTCCGTATGTTGTGGAAAAGAAATGATGTTTAAATCAAATCAGCAAGCAAACATCAATGGTGCAAATAAATAAAAAGGAAGAAGGACTAAGCGATAAGCCGTTGAAAAGGTTAAAACCTGTTTTCGGCCCGTGTATGTCACCATTTAGATACTTTTATGCCTAGTTTGCTTGCCTCGTTTAATTGCTTCTCCCGCACAGACACCAGTCAACACATGCGTCCAACACATGCCCCATAGTGGCCAAAGGCAATCTAAACGATTCATCACATAAATATTTGCGCATTAAAGATAATTTCAAGCCTGCCGGGGTCTCTAGTCCTTGATAAGACTTCCAGCGACGGAAATGCTGGGTGAAAGATAAAAGCAGGCAACCAATGTTGGGATGAAGGGTGACCAAGGTCGTGGGAAGCGTTTGCCTTGGCTGTTGGCACTGCTCAGCTGCTGCCCAGAGAGCGCGCGCAGGCAACAGGCTCTCTTGATAGGCCCAAAGTCCAGCCACCCTCATTGCCCTCCCTGCCCTGCTAAAGGTCACTCATACACTCTCTGCTCAGGGCCGGGCACACCCATGCATGGCCCAGCCTTTACTCGCTCCTTGCCCACTGATAACCCATTGCTCAGCCATGCCCTTCCTTGTCCCCTTTACAGCCTGATGAAATGGGAAGACTCGAATGGGCGCTGACCGCCTGACTGCCTTCTCTTCAGCGGCGCGCAATATTTCCTTTTCGCTGCCCTTGGGCCAGTCGCTTCGGGCAAATAAAAAAGCAGCGTCAGCACCTCAGCTGGAGCCTCGTCCATCAGCAACTCCGTCTTCGGCGCCTGCTAGGAGGGAGGGAGGGACGGGGAATGGCACGGACCACAGCATCTCCTCCATCACCTTCCACTACACCGTCGACATGGTCTCCAACCGCTCCATCATCCACAACTTCGGGCTCTACGGGGGAACGCCTAGTCCAAGTACAGCGCCGCCAACGTCACCCTCTCTCTACTTTCCCAAACCCTTCCATCCTCTCCTAGCGGTGACGCCATTTTTTTGGCAATTCGCCCCCTCTTTCCTAATCTCACCCTCTGCCGAGTCAGCCTAGGCTCGCGCAAACCCCAGTCCCCAGACTGAGCTTTCGCAATCCTCGCGTTTGTGAGGTCAGCATCTTAGAGTTCCCGCCCCGCCCATTCTCAATAAAATGCTTTCATCATTAACAACTTTTGATCATGCGTTTTTGCCTAGTCTGCTTTGAAGACAGGTTGTGACGCTAGTCTATCATGGGTTACCCAGGTGTCAGAGTATTGGGGCTGGTGTTAGAGAATGTGACACACCTACGCCTGATGTATTCCTTTTCAAATGCGCATTATTCATCGGCAGCTGGGGGAAATCTTCAATTTAGCGCCTTTTCCTACATCTTTTACAATTTCGCGCAACTATTAAGACGTTTCGTCATCCGTGGCTTTGTTTATCCGACGAGAAAACTAGATATTGATTGGGAAGTGGGTGTTTCAGATATTAGCTTATAAAATCGGTGCATTGACGAGACCCAGCATCATGGAGAAGGATGGCTCGGCAGTGGTCTACCCGTTCTGGATCCGCCTCATCCTGGGCATCCTGCAGGCCTGGCTCGTCATCTTCGACTACATCGCCTACATACCCTTCGCCCTCTTCGCCAACCCCGAGGACAAGCTCGACAAGGCACGCCGCATCAAGGCCCGCCCCCTCGACGGCAACCCCTCCAATCCCTGGCGCAGTGTGGACACCACCAAGGACGGCGGCCTCCTCACCCGCGTCTTCCCCGACTGCGACACGCTGCCCAAGACCTGGAAGCGCGCCGCCACCTTCTACAGCGTCGGACCTTGTTGGAGGCCTTTTCTTGTCCTTTTTGGTGGAGGAGAGGAGGAGGTTTGAGGCCTGGGGACTCGGGAGCTGCTGGCGGTGACGCAGGAGAAGCAGAAGAGCGGGAAGACGTTCGAGAAGTACGAGATGGGCACCTACCGATGGGAGACCTACGCTCAGGTGGCCGCCCGCGTTCGCAACCTCGGCTCCGGACTCTCTCATCATGGTTCACCTTTCCTCTATCTTTTTTCTTTAGACTAAGGCCACCTGCCCTGTACAGGCGTGAAAATAAAGAGTCGAGTGGTGATCTTCAGCGACACACGAGCGGACTGGATGCTCACTGCCCTCGCCTGCTTCGAACGCGGCTTTGAGCGTTACCTTCTCTTCTCGCAAGACTGTGTAGAAATCAAGTTTGACATGGTAACTTACCTAAGTTAAATGAAAAAAACAAAATTTTAAATTTTATGTTGCTTAAACTAAGATTTTTATGTGGATTGCAACGTAGTCTATTGACAATGTGACGAATAAATCCCGAAAATTCCAGCTCAGTCTGTGTAGGAAAGTGCAAGTTGAATGAGCTTAATTGAACCCAGAATTGGAATATAGGTGCATTGCATTCGGTTCAATTCAAAAGCGCCAACCATCGTTCCAACTGTTCCCTTTTTAACAATAAATTATTTTTATAAACCAAGAAAGACGTAGAGTTGGCCCTATGATTGGTGTTGTACTGCAGTGGCGACAGTTTACGCAACGCTGGGCGAGGACGCCATCGTTTACGCTATCAACCAGACGAATGCCAGCACCATCTTCGCCGCCCAGGAGCTCCTTCCCAAAGTCTTGGTCTACTCTCTCTACTCTCTTTATATAGACCAGCTTGAACGGCACATCCCTATCGCAGGACGTCCTGCCCAAGTGCAAGGGCATCAACCTCGTCGTCTACTACCCCAGCCTCTTGCCCGAGGCGCCTCCCATTCCCCAATTGACGGAGGAGCAGACAAAGGCCATCAAGCTCCTCAGCCTCGCCCAGCTTGAAGAGGCGGGAGAGGAAGCCTGTAAGTCCTCTGACTTCCCTGGCTTACAATCGCCATCAACATCCCATTGCAGGCATCGAAGCGACGGCGGAGGTGAAAGCGGAGGATGTGGCGGTGATAATGTACACGTCGGGGACGACAGGCCTGCCCAAGGGCGTCCTCATCAGCCACGCGAACATCGTGGCCGCTCAGGCGGGGATGGTGGCGGCGGTGCCGGGCATCGGCTACGGCGACGTCTACATCGGCTACCTCCCCCTCGCCCACATCCTGGAGCTCGCCGCGGAGCTCGCCTGCCTCAGCAACGGCGTCGCCATCGGCTACTCCTCCCCCAACACCCTCCACGACCAGGCCTCCAAAATCAAGCGCGGGACGAGAGGGGACTGCTCAGTCCTCAAGCCCACGCTCATGGCGGCGGTGCCGGCCATCATGGACCGCATCCACAAGGCCGTCAAGGACCGCGTCGCCGCCTCCACGCCCCTCCGCCAGGCCCTCTTCCACTTCCTCTACGCCCGGAAGCGGGCCAAGATCGAGACGGGCTACGACAACCCCTTCCTCAACCGCGCCGTCTTCAGCCACATCCGCGCCATCCTGGGCGGGCGCATCCGCATGATGCTCTCCGGCGGCGCCCCCCTGAACCCCGAGACGGAGCGCTTCATGAACATCTGCTTCTGCTGCCCCGTCGGCCAGGGCTACGGACTCACGGAGACGGTGGGGGCGGGCACCATCGCGGACTCCTTCAACCTCATCACCGGCGTCGTCGGCGCCCCCCTACCCTGCTGCCAGATCAAGCTCCAGGACTGGCCCGAGGGCAACTACCGCACCACCAACCAGCCCCTGCCCCAGGGCGAGGTACTCATCAGCGGCGGCAACGTCGCCCTCGGCTACCTCGACCTACCGGACAAGACCCAGGAAGCTTTTGTGGATGTACTCTTCACTTCTCTTGGTCCTATCATTTTGCTGAGACCTGCTGCATCTGTAGGTTGACGGGACTCGCTGGTTCTGCACAGGCGACATCGGAGAATTCCTGCCGGACGGCAACCTGAGGATCATCGGTGCCTATCACTTGGCCTCTTGGCCCATTGTAGAAAGGTGTGCCGCATATTGCAGACCGGAAGAAGGACCTGGTAAAGCTGTCCCACGGTGAGTATGTGAGCCTGGGGAAGGTGGAAACGGCGCTGCTGACCAGTCCATTGGTGGAGCTTCTCTGTGCCTACGGGGACCCCAGCCAAACCTACATCGTCGCCCTCGTCGTTCCCAACAAACCTGCTCTTGAAAGGCTTGCGAACCAGGTCCTCTCCCTTCCAATGCCCTCCTTCTCACCCTTCCAAAGCCTATTTCAGATGAATGTAGCCACGGACAGCTGGGAGGCCGTCTGTGCCAACGCCGCCATCAATGGTGCCGTTCTGAAGGAGCTGCAGAGCCTAGGCCGAATGAGTTGGAGTCCTTTGTTAGTTCGAGAAGATTGAATGAGGGAGGGTGAATGTGGTTGCAGGTCGGCTGGAGAAGATGGAGATTCCGGGACGCATTCACCTGTGTTCGGAGCAGTGGACTCCGGCGAGTGGCCTGTTGACAGAGGCGCTGAAGCTCAAGCGAGCGCCCATCACCAACAAGTACGCACAGGAGCTGAAGAACCTCTACCAGCCATAGTGACCTGCCTATTTCTCTTTGTCCTTTTCTACCAACTGATTCCGCAGCCCCTACTCATATCGCTCGTTCACATCTTCCGCCTCAGTGTCAAGATTCTACTGTAGAGGCTGTCTCATCTGTTAGCCAAGGAAAGTTCCAGTAGTGCATAGCATTTTGGCTATTCTGGCGGTCTTTGCATTCACTCTCTGCCATGTGTCTCTCTTCTAAAGGCCTCTTCTCTTCTGTTGTCGATTGGTTGCGTTTTTGCGAGATTGTTGGGAGTATTAGTGAAGATGATAGGGCGGAAGATGGAGAGTAATAAGGGGCTGTTTGGGATGGCTTTGCAGAGGAAGCGGGCGTTCTGTGAGGGAGGCGATAAGTGATGGAGAGGCACCTTTCCTTTCTGCTGCCTTTCCTCGCGTCCGCGTTGCCCTGGCAACTTCTCATTTTCCCACTGCCCCCTTCCAATTTGCCTCCCGCCTTTTACCCTCCTCTCAGCAGGCATTAACGGCTTATCCAACATCTCTTTGGAGGGAGCTGACTAAGCTGTTTCTCTCTGAATACTCTTAAAATTGATTCGATGCCCTGGCATATAAGCAACAGAAAACGAATTCAACTTAGCTCCGTTATGCCTGGCATGTAGCAAAAAAGAACAGGTAAAATTTATCTATTCCTATTTGCCCATTCCAACCAGCCGGAATATGCGCTAGAAGGGCGTAGAAAAGGAGGGGGAAAGGAGGACTAGAAGAGGAGGGGAAGTAGGTGAGTGGGATAGGAAATGGAGTCGTAGAGGAAGGACAGGGATTAGGACACAGGGGGCTGATTAGTTTGGCTAGAGCCTAAGGCCGTCTTTACGAGAGGGGGTTGAGGGGGAGGAAGGGCTGCGCATCTCTGCTTCAATCATGTCTCTCCGCCTCAACAGGCTTCTGTCCCAGCCAAAAAAGGAGAAGCACTGGGCCTGAAGGGAGTGAACTGGGCAGGGGGAGGGGGAGGGGGCGGAGGGGCCTCAGGTTGTGCGGAGAGCTTGGATCGATGGGTGGGAGATTTGCCCCCTCCGCCACCCTTTCCAGCCGTCATGTGCCTGGAAGTGAGGGGTGGGGGTGGGGGGCTGGCGAGAAGCATACCTATGCACATGTGCGTGTATATATTCCCTTTTCTGGAGGCTCTTCTGGCCAAGCTTTTCGCTCATTTTTCCCTTCCCCTTCCCAGCCTGCCCTGCCCCCTCACTCCCCTTTTACCGCCTGCTTTGTCTGACAGCGCCATAGTGCAAAGGGGGCCAGAAAAGGGGGTTGAGGAAGAAGGAAGGGAGGCGGGATGTGTGCGTGCTTTTCCTTGGAGTAAGTGCGCTCGGGGTGGGCAGGAGGGAGGGCGGGAGGGAGGGAGAGAGGGAAGGAAGGAGAGGCCTCCTCCTCCTCCTCTCCACCTCCCTCCATGCGCCTAGCATTTCCGCCCTCTGCCCCCACCATGTTCGCCTCTTCTCCGGCTCTATCCTTTTTGCTCCCTGCCCCCGCCCCTTCACCCACGGCCACTCATCCATGCTCAATATTCCTAGTCCCGCAATGTGAAACACTAACAGCACAATCCTGTCTCTGCGTGTTTCCAGGTGACCTGTGAAGGTGGAGAGAGAGTTTGAAAGCATAGACAAAAGAGGGGCGGGTAGGAAGCAGTTTGCACCTGCTTCCTGGTGCTGCTCTGGGAATGCTCAAGCCGGCTGCCAACACCTGTGACTCTCCTCGTCTCGGCCAACGCATCCCAGCCATTCTTAGACGAGGTGGGATTTGATGCATTTTTTTCGCCTCAAATAACTAGCACAACATTTTTGTTGAAAAGATGAATATATGACTGTAATTTAAAATTCTACAAGCAATTTTGGTCTTGCTTTTATTTGCTTTAAAAATTTCATTTTTTAATTTCTATATCAGTGTTACAAATTAGGCAAATTTTGAGCACACTTTAATCCACTTTACCATCAATTTTGAGTCAAATTTTTATTGAATGAAATTTCTGGAGGTGCTGGGGCTGAAGTCGATCTATGCAGTGTAAATTTTGCCAAAGCTGGTCTAAGTTCACCCTCTATTCTCAGCAACTCACCAGTTTCTAAATCGAAATTGCATGTAAATTTTAAAAACGCCAGTTATTAAATGTCCCCTTTGAAAAAAAAAATTCTGCTAACGTTTTTTCAACCCAAACGTTTGAAAATCTAAAAATCTATTTCCAACATGTTTTGAAGCTGAGATAGAAAAAACCGAAAACCAAACGATATTAAGAGACGAATTGCACCAAACGATATTACATCGCAATTAATCATATTACCAAAGAGTTGGTTAAATTTGGACGTAGAGATATCAATTTTTCCGAGATAGCCTCTAAAAGGGTAATTTTTGATAAATTCCCTGGCGTGCTGTGACGCAACGCAATCGACTTGGCATGTGATATTTCGTCACTTGGCTAGTTTTAGGAAAGATTTCATAACTATAAAACGTTTCAATAAATAAAGTTACATCATCTAGTTTCAGTAAACGCTTTCCATTTGAGTCAAAAAACCCGTGTTTAACAATACATCTTCTCTCAAAAATTTCTTTTAATAGCCCTGTTATTTCGAAATCAAAAAACACTAACGCTGCTGTGTAATTTCCAACATTTTCCGCTGCAGTGTAATCAAAAGATTACAAAGCAAACTTTAATCTAAGAAGAAAATTTTAATTGAAATTGGGCTGCAATCGGGCTGCAAATTAGACTGCCATACGGCTGCCAATTAGACTGACACACGTCAATCGTATCCGAAAGCAGCTGCTTCTGTAGGCAGGCCATTTCGTTTGGCATTTGAGCGGTGCTTATGCGATAGTCATTTGCAGTAGGCCAAGCTCTGCAGCAGAGTCGGGAGGCGGTGATGGGCAGCGCCGTTTCCCTCTCCTCCTCTCCCGAGCCGCCCGAGGCTCGCGACCCCGCCACCCTCGCTCGTGCCATCCTTGCCCAACGCCCACTCCGCATGACTGTTCACCCATTCCAGCTTCACATCCCCTCACCTTCTTCTTCATCTCCGTCCCCTTACTAGCAAATGCTGCGTCTGGCCCGAGTGCTGAACGACGCAAGCGACGCAGAGCGCCTCCACCTCTTCAAGGACGGCGTCATCGGGCAGATCGTTGCCATGTTGGGGGAGTACGGACGCGCTGGCACCTCCTTCAACAGCCACCGACCCAGTCCTGATCCTCAAGCTGCCCAGAGACAGCAACGCTCCTCATCCAAAGTTCCTCCCCCATTTCATCTTTTATCCCCCACAGCTCCTTCTTGTAGGGAGTGGGCTTCGGCCATGGGACGACGAAGAGTCGATGGGACCTGGAGAAGACCGTAGAGGAGCGCCTGATGCGGGAGGAACATCTGGTTGCATTTGGCCCTGCGTGAGGCTAGGAAGGAAAGGAAGCATCTTGGAAGGTGTGGCTGTTGAACGCCCTGGCAGCATTCATCTACTGCGCCTCCCCAGACTTCTCCGACCCCGAGGACATCTTCGCCAAGCTCAACTCAGATCCCCCCATGTCTAAGATGCGCAAGGAGGTTCTCTCCATCCTCTCCCCATCCTCTCTCCATCCTCCATCCATCTCCTCACAGCCTTCACTCACTTCAGTTGTGTCTGCTGATCCGAGAGTCGGCATTGCTGCCGCTGTTGGAGTACCACCTGCGCAATGAGTCCGTATTCGACGTCTCCCAGCACATGGAGCTCTACCAGGCTGGACTTGGCAGAGGGAAGAAGATTGTGGAGGGAGGCTCAAGGAGGTTTGGTTGAAGGCGCTGTTCGAAGTAGCGTGTTCCATGTCGCTGTACCCGGAGTTGGTGGGTCCGCTGGTGCGCCGCGGCGGTCGTTCCGTCAGCCGTGAGCTGGTGCCGCGATTCCGAGAGAGTCTGGATGTTTATCTCTCCTCCCCCAAGGGCCAGATCACCTCCCCCGACTTCCGTCTCGTCGATTTTATCTACAAGGCCTCCATCCCTCATTTTCCATCCCAACTCCTCTAATCCAGGCCAAGATGGGGTGCAGGTGCAGCGGTGGGGCGAGCTGCTGCTGGCGGCAGCAGAGCGGTGGGCAGGCGCTGTGGCGGAGGAGGAGGCCAACTCCCCGGGGACCTCCGCCGATGCCTCGCCCGAGGAAGGCCTCCTCCCGCTTGCCCCGCCCTCTGCCTCCCCCCTCGCCTCCTACGCCGCCGCTCTTCAGCCATACAAGGTCAGCACTACTGACTGCCGCACTAGGACAGAGTGCAGTGAATGGGGCTGTGAGGTGCGTACCTGGAAGTTCATTGGGGACTACGGGAAGCTGGTGGTGCCTTTTCACTTCAAGAAAGAAGCCAAGTCCCTCAACCCCTTCAGCCCTTCCCTCAAAGAGCGGACCAAACGCATCGTCAAGGTTCGTCTCTCTCCCACCTCTTCTCCATTCCCACACTTGAAGGGGTCTTCTAGGAACTGGCCTCCCTTCACAGTTCACTTCCCCTGTGCCCGTCCAACAGCATATTCGTCTGCGTGGACGAAAGCCGCTGTGACATCATGAAGGCGAGGATGAGAGCTGCTTCGTAGGAGGGAGATGGAAGGAGAGGTTGAGCTTAGGTTCTGATCACGGGTCCGGACGACACGCCGTACGAGAGCGGGGTGTTCGAGTTCGACATCTTCTTCCCCTCCTCCTACCCCTCCAGCCCGCCCAAGGTCTGCTTCCTCACCACCGGCGGCGCCACCGTTCGCTTCAACCCTAACCTTTACAACGATGGAAAGGTTTCTTTTCTTCCTTTCCCACTTCATCACAACCCCTCAATACCCTTCTTCTAGGTCTGCCTCAGCATACTCGGCACTTGGGAAGGGCGCCCTGAAGAGAAGTCATTCAATCCCTCGCTTCAGAGAACAGATAAAGAAACAGCCTTTTCTCAGATGGAGTCCGCATTGTTCCCTGCTGCAAGTTCTCATTTCCATACAGGTTCCAACTGCCAACCCTCAGCTGATCACTATTCTCTGGAAGCCATGATTTGTTTGTGATGGGCATTATATTGCAGGGTCTCATATTCGTGGCCCGTCCCTACTTCAACGAGCCCGGTTTCGAGCGCTATGAGGGCAGCTCCCGTGGCCGGGAGTACAGCCGCAAATACAACCTTCAGGTCTCTCTACCAATCGCCTTTACTTCCCTTCCCTCTTCACTCCCTACCGTGTCTGCAGATAGAGCATGCCACGATGCAGTACGCCATTCGCGACCAACTGCGCAGTCCCCCGCCGCACTTCAAGGTCCGTCCTTCTTGATGAGGATGGTGTAAGAGGTGTAAGAGGGGGGCTGTAAAGGAAGTGACGCAGCGGCATTTCTGGTACAAGCGAGGCCAGATCGTGGAGCAGGCGCGTCGCCTCTCCGATGCCCTCCAACGGTTAGCAGAGTGGAGGCTATCAATTGGACTGTGAGCAGCGGGAATGTTGCAGAGACATGCTCTCCTCCGCCCAGTCCCCAGCCAACCTGGAGGAGCTGGAGTTCGGGGTGCCGCAGCTCAAGGTTCCCTCTCCCTCCTCCTAGCCAAGTTGAGAGTGGGCCAAGCTCAGGCGATGGAGAAGAACGTGATTCTGGCCCGGGATGAGCTGCTGGCAATGACGCCGCCGGAACCTCCGCTCATTCCGCCCCCCGCCAATCCTCCGCTCACCCTCCAGCCCACCGCCTAGCAGAACAGAGCCCTTCTTGCCCTTGCCTCTCTACTTGCCTCTCCTCCTATTTTCCCCACTCTATTTTCTTCGCCTCCAGTGTTCCGCTTTTCTCCTCTCAAAATCTTTTTTTGTAGTTTCAGCCAAGGAAAGAAGTAGGGTGGACATGAAGGCTTGCGTGTGTACTAAGGAGATTGAAAGCAGGGTTGTTTTGTATTAGGTTCTCCGGTTGCAGCTCTTCTCATCTTGCCGCCCATCTTGACAGCATTCACTTCATAGGAGCTCTTGAAGCATCCTGCGTGAGGAGAAACCAAAGCGTAATCTGAGGCTTTTGCGATTTTCCCGGAACTTTTTCCAAAGCATGCGTCACCCTGGCTGTGATCTGCCTCATCCACCCCTTTCAACGCCTACATATCAGACGCCACAACTTTGAAGAACTATAAGAGCTTTTCTAAAGCAAAAAGCACGTCATGAACAAATCTAAAGCCAATTTACACTCCAAAAACCGGAACAAACGTCAACGATTGCCAAAGCAATATGAAGAAAAGTAGTCAGCATTAGCACCCGCTGTTTTCATGGGCGGAAGCTTTCAGGTCATCCTAAAACACTTCCTGCATTTCCCCTTCCGCACCAAGACTAAAGTACTGGTCTACTTTTTAGCGCTCTTCTTCAGAAATGAAAACGGGAAGCCTGCGGCCGCCGGACGGAGGTGAGGACTTTGTGAGAGGGCTCCTTTGAGGTAGGCGAAGGTGGAATGAGACTGGCAGGTTTCGGTGGCTGGGATCGGGACCTGGCCGTCCGCCTTGTCTCATCGGTACCCAGCCGTCACACCTCCATCACCGACCTCGCCGCCTCCGCCGAGAACCTCCTACTCGACTGTCCACCGCCCGTCCTTCTTGGTTGGCCCATATTCAGTCATAGTAAACGATGCCCAATCAGACAAAGATTGAAAAAGATCCACTAAGCAAGAAAGATGCAGCGGGGTTGGAAGAGGTGGGCGAGGTGCGCCCTGTGGAAGGCAGCTACTCCCCGAGTCTATCCAAGCGTAAGTCAACGATGATGCCGGTGCGGCGTGCCTCCTACGTCGTGAGTGCGGCAGCCGGGGAGGTGGTGGACACCAGTTGTGCCCTTGTCCCTCCACTCTTTCCAGCCCCCCCTGTGTAGCCTTGGACACGGTGCAGGAATTCAGGACCTGTGCGAGAATTTGATCTCGGTGGTGCTGACGGCGTTGTCGGGCCTCCTAATCCTGCTCACCTTCCCGCTCTCCATCTTCTTCTGCATCAAGGTGGTCCAGGAGTATGAGCGGGCAGTCATCTTCCGCCTCGGCAAACTTGTGCCCGGTGAGGCCAAAGGACCCGGCATCTTCTTCATCCTCCCCTGTGTGGACCAGTACAAGTCCCTCGGTTCTCCTCAAACCCTCGTCCCCTCTCTCCCTCCCCCGAGGAAGTAGCTGGCAGACCTTCGGGTGATGTCCTACGATGTGCCGCCGCAGGAGATCCTGTCCAAGGACTCGGTGACGGTGAACGTGGACGCCGTGGTCTACTTCCGCGTCTCCGATCCCATCGGCCTCTTCCTTGCCTTCTCCCTCCTTGAGCTGAGCAGGTGATGAGCAGAATGGTTTGTGACAGCAAGCGTCGTGAACGTGACGGACGCCCACTTCTCCACCAAGCTGCTGACGCAGACGACGTTGCGCAATGTGCTGGGCACGCGGACGCTGGCCGAGATGCTCAGCGATCGCGAAGGCATCGCCGCCAACATCAAAAGCGTCCTCGACGAGGGCACCGAGCCCTGGGGCATCAAGGTTCCCTTTCTGCACCTCTACTCCCCATCCTACCTCCAGAGCTAAGAGAGGAGTGTAGGTGGAGCGAGTGGAGGTGAAGGACATTCGTCTGCCGGCCTCTCTGACACGGGCGAT
Organism: Ptycholaimellus sp. GST1_10; assembly: GCA_030248095.1. Classification (NCBI taxonomy): domain Eukaryota; kingdom Metazoa; phylum Nematoda; class Chromadorea; order Chromadorida; family Chromadoridae; genus Ptycholaimellus; species Ptycholaimellus sp. GST1_10. The sequence continues at coordinate 25,911 of JASANA010003369.1, read as the reverse complement.
GGCGGCGGAGGCGGAGGCCTCGCGCGAGGCCCGCGCCAAAGTCATCGCCGCCGAGGGCGAACAGCGCTCCTCCAGTGCCCTCAAGGAGGCTGCTGAGGTCCTTCTTCTCCACCTCTCTCTTACCCTCCTTCCACCTCCAATGCAGGTGATGTCGGCCAATCCGGCGGCCATGCAGCTGCGCTACCTCCAGACGCTGGCCAGCATCTCGGATGAGGTTGGCGTAGGGCTGCTGGTTGAGAGGCTGGTGAAGTGAGGGATGCCTTGAGAACAACTCCACCATCATCTTCCCAGTCCCGGTTCAGCTCTTCACGGCCCTGGAGGCCATCTCCGCCATGCACCCCAAATCAGCTGCTGGCGAAACTCAGACCAGCGCGCCGACACCGCAGATCCTCACCAACGATATGGTCACTGCGCCTGCGGATGGAAAACCGTTACTTTTTTATCAGTGCTGGATATTGGCTTTTGTTTCGAACTGTGAAGAATCCGGGGTTAATTGCATACAAACTGTGAAGAATCCGGTTTTTGCGGTCAGTTTGCAATTTGTCCCAGTTTTGTACGCTTGTTCTAAAAATTGAAAAAGGTACAATGAAAATGGCAAATTCGGGGAACTTTTCATCCATATATCTGCAACTCAAGTTTCTCCAATGATTGAAGGATGATTGAGTTTAATTTTCAGCTCTGCATCCATCGTAAGATCGACTTCCTTTCTTCGTCCCTGAACGGAGCACTGCCCGCAGCATAATTAGCGAAACTTAAGATCACTAGATACAATGCTTTTTGCGCTATGAGTCCCTAGCTACCAGCCCTTTGATTTTCTGTACTTTCCACACGTTTCAGCTTCGTGATTGCATTTTTGTGACTTTCTATATCCGAAATTTTTTTTTTAAATACAAAACATTTTTGTAATGAGACTGTAAATCTAGCTTCTAGTAGCTAGTATACTAGTAGTTTAGCTTCTAGTAGCTAGTAGTTTACGCAGCTGAGATTCCAAGGTTTTTTTTGTGCCATCTTTTCTTCTTCTGCAGTTGACAGTTCTCGCTTTTGATGGACTAGCTCTCTGGCGCGGCTGTATATTTTGACGATGTCCTGTAATAGAAAATTAATTTAATCAAGGGATTATTGTTCGAGAATTAAGTTACCATTCTGGTTCTGACGCAGTCGCTCATCTCTTTGGTGTATCGTTTTTTTAGCGCTGCATACCTTAAAATGTAGCATGTAGATGAAACAAGGCATTGATTGAGCATCGAGACGCAAAGCTGGACAGCCAAAAGGGATTGCACCATTTCCTAAAACGTTTGGCTTGCTTTTCCAAAGCAATGCCTTCATTTGCGGCTTGCGATTGTATTTGCTGGAGTCGGGATTCAGTTCTAGTATTGGAAGCTTTCGTAAGGTCCATAGTGGCCGTTAGGTACCTAGTACATGTTCCAGCCAACGAGTTAATGCTGAAATGTTAAGATCATTGAAAGCTTCAGAACATATTTATTGAAAACGTTTTATGGCGCATTTAAATAAAACCAAATAAATAGTAATTTTCAAAGCAGGACAATGACAAAATTGGAACTGGATCTATTACACTATTTGAACTATTGGAACGGTATCACGACTTTTCGTACCCAGGACTTTTCGTACCCGACTTTTCGTACCCGATTTTTCGTACCCAGACTTTTCGTACCCTAGACTTTTCGTACCCAGACATTTCGTACCCAAGGTTTTTTAGCAGGGGATTGCTGGAGATGGGGCTGGGCTTGTTGACTGTGGGGAGAGGAGGCTGGGCTTGTTGATGACGGGGAGAGGAGGCTGTGGAGGGGACTGCTAGAGATGTAATTTGACATGTACAATTGTCAAGGTGAATGCCAAGTGTCAACCTAGACTCTTGATGTATCAACATGTAATACCGGGGGGAACGAAGTCTTCGCAAATATTAGTATAATAAATATATATAAAAAAGGCAAAGACTTCATCCCCCCGGTATCAGCTATTGCCCAAAGGTGCGTGTCCTAATTTAAATCATCTGCAGCACCATAAAAAGTTGCTCAAATTTGCTCAAATTTTTCACCATTTGCTCAAATTTGCAGCTTATTTCGTTGAAAAATAGACAATTAGGGTTGTTTGAATTTTTGAAACAACAAGACTATAGGCTGTTTGCATTAATCGAAAAATAAAAATATTGAAAATTTATTTAAATGCCTTCCAAATATCACCTTGACAGACATTCGTGCCAAAAAAACAGCTGATTTCATCAAAAACTGCTTAAAAAATTCTAAAAAAACCTTGGGTACGAAAAGTCTGGGTACGAAAAGTCTAGGGTACGAAAAGTCTGGGTACGAAAAATCGGGTACGAAAAGTCGGGTACGAATAGTCTTGGGTACGAAAAGTCGTATAACCATTGGAACAATTGGAACTTTAAGACACAAATTGGAACTATCTCCAACATTTCCAAAAAAACATGCTCACGCGACCCCAAGTGACCTGAAACTACCCAAACGGGTGTCAAATGTTTCGTAGCAAATGTGCTACAATGCAGGGTACAGTCGTTAAAATGTTTCAGGGGGTTTCAGGGCGCTTCAAATAGATTTTTGCCAAAATTCACGATTCCTACTAGCTCCCCCCCATAAATTACCCCCCCCCCCACATGAGTTTTCCCCTCCCCAATGAAAGCCCCGTAAGATTTTCACCTATACCCACACACCCTGCGCTAACGCGTTCCCTAGTTGATACGGCAGTCTAAACACGGAAATTTGTGTCTTGGAGGGGGAAACTAGGCATCAAAAGTCTTTGGGGGGGGACTAGTCGTCGATTTTGACGCCTAGTTCCCCCCCGACACAATTTCACCTATTTTCACCTAGTTTCGCCAAAGCCGTTTCATCAACTAGGGGACGAGTTAGCGCAGGGTGTGTGTTGTAGGTTAAATCTTGGGGGGAACCTCATGGGAGGAAACTTTCATGGGGGGTCCCCCTTGGTTGGCCGGTACCCCTCCATGGGGGGAAAGTAGGCGTCAGCCCTAAAAAATTGGTGGAATTTGTTGTAGTTTTTTTTTGTTTTTAGTTCTGGTCGAAAAATTTACCAACAACTTGAGTTAATGCCACACTACCCCCTGAAATGGTTCAACTACGGTACCCTGCATTGTAACACATTTGCTAAGAAACATCTGGCACCCATTTAAGTAGTTTAACGGCACAAGGAAGTCGCTTTAGCATGTTTTTGAAATTTTTTGAAATAGTTCCAATTTGTGTCTTAAAGTTCCAAAAGTTCCAATAGTTAAATTAGTTCAATAGTTCTAGTTCAAATTTTGTACAGGTTTTTAAAACCGACTAAAAGTTTGTCCGAATGATCAACTTTATACATATAGAGAAATTTAAGACACAAATTGGACATTTCCAAAAAACATGCTCACGCGACCCCAAGTGCCCTGAAACTACCCAAACGGGTGTCAAATGTTTCGTAGCAAATGTGCTACAATGCAGGGTACAGCCGTTGAAATGTTCAGGGTGGTTTCAGGGCACTACAAAAAGATTTTTTGCCAAAATTAACGATTGCTACTAAAAAAGGCTGACGCCTAGTCCCCCCCCCCCCCCATGATATTCCCCGACCCCACATGAGGTTTCCCCGACCCCACATGAGGTTTCCCCTCCCCAATGAAAGTTCCCCCCCCCCCCCCCCCCCGAGATTTTCACCTATACCCACACACCCTGCGCTAACGCGTCCCCTAGTTGATACGACAGTCTAAACAGGGAAAGTTGTGTCTTGGAGGGGGAAACTAGGCATCGAAAGTCTTGGGGGGGGGAACTAGTCGTCGATTTTCGACACATTCTCACCTAGTTTCACCAAAGCCATATCAACTAGGGGACTGTGGTAGATAAAATCTTGGCGGGGGCCTTCACGGGGGCGGAAACTTTCATGGGGGGCGGGTCCAGTGGTGGATATAGGGGGGGGGGGAAAGGGTCTAGGAACGGATTGCCACGGACTGGATTGCCCCGGAACAGATTGCCACGGACTAGATTGCCACCGGAACGGATTGCCACTGGAACGGATTGCCACCGGACTGGATTGCCACCGGATCGGATTGCCACCGGAGCCGATTGTCACCAGACTGGATTGCCACGGACTGGATTGCCACCGGAATGGATTGCCACTAAATAAATTGTTCTCCTGACTTTAAGGCAGCTTTGAAAAGTCCTGTTGATTTGTTTGGGACAACAGTTGTATTCTTTTTTTATGAATTTGAGAAAATTTTATTGTTTTTATTCAGAGTTCAGAGCTCAGAGCATTGTTTTCAATCAACTATAACTCAAGACGTACTGAATATTTTTTTTGATGAAAATATGTCAAAATATACTTCTATTGGTTGCCTACATTGCGCTAAATTTTTTGTGCTAAATTGTGCCTAAATTTTAAATTTGTGTGGTGTTATACAGCAGGAACTTAGCAAGGATCTCTTTCATCGTCACCGGAAGGGGAGGCAGAGCGGAACAGGTTAGGGCATCGGAGCACAATATACAGCAACTGATCCTGGCCTCCCTTCCGCCCGCCTCATCGACAGTCAAGGTCGACAAAACTGGCTTGGGAAACGTCACAGCGCACCCGCGGGGCGGCCAGGAAGGGGTGAAAGTAATCACACCAAGCATCTAGAGCGGGCAGAGGAACGGGGCCTCGAATCTAAGCTACAAGCACCACAATACTATAGGGGACAGGAGGAGAATCATCGTTTGGCAAGCCGTAGAGCTGGGTAGTTCTTAGAATCTGATAGCACAAGTCCAGTGTCGCACGAGCGGAATACGGAAGGAGGAAGTGAACAGGATATGAGGCGTCGTGGAGACTCTTCCATATCAGCACTTTCGGACGGCGTTGGCATGGGCAAGCTCCTCCGCGATGACTTGAGAGCCAGACTCGGGTTCTTGACCTTTGTCCAAACCTCGTCATCAGCTGAAGCATATAACAACAATAGTTGGAGTGCTACAAGTTCCATTATGCCTAGAATAATGTTTTTAGCCATTTTGGGGTCTTTATTTGATCAAGGCAAATTCTGATGCATGGAATGTGGTCACACTGGGCACCAATGTGAAGCTCTTGATCTGGGTTGTTCAAAAATGTATGAGTTCATGCATATAACAGCAATAGTTGGAGTGCTACAAGTTCCATTATGCCTAGAATAATGCTTTTTTTGCCATTTTGGGGTCTTTATTTGATCAAGGCAAAGTAGAAGGGTTTAGATTTGTAGATGGAAGGAGAGCCGAGCTCCGTCTGGTCTCTTCAGCACCATCTGACGCCGGCGTCGCTCGTAGCACCCTTCGCCATCAAGGCACCGCTTGAGGATCTTGTGGATCTTGACTGGAATGTGGATGCCGTCGGGTTTCAAAATGTAGGTCCAGGCCCTAAGGCCGAAGCGATGGAGACAGAGATCGTGACCACGATCGATTTTGACGATGAAGTTGCATCCCTTATTCTCCGTCGTGAGCCTCCCCTCTTTGACTGACAAAGTGGAGCCTCCTTCTCGGTTCCGGGCGCATGTCTGAACAAACACCGCTCGGAGGTCGCCGCACAAGGCAGAGGCTTCGTCAGGCGCAGTGGGGCTAGCGACCGCTGGCTCAGAGTTGGGAGGGTTGATGGATTGCTCCCACTTCCGCCTCGCCTCCACCCACGTCGATCCCATGATCGTGTCCTCTTCTAGCCAATTGCGTATGCGTTGATACACGATTCTCGGCGGGGGATTGATGCCGTCCAGATCGAGCATCCATGGGGGTTGTGGAAGTAACAGGATCCCAGAGGCCAGTCGATCCATCCAGGGGGAATCAGCATGGTGATCCTTGAGATGGATGGTTGGGATCAGGCCGGACAGTGGACCGATGGCATCCCAGAACTCGGCAGGGGAAAGAGACTGGTCCATGTCATGGCAGGAAGATAGCTGGACTTCCTCCAGGTGGCCCCCAACGTGGCTGAAGGAAATCGAAGACCGCCTGTTTGGGCACTCCCTTGAAACTGCAGCCGTCGAAGACAAGCACCTTGTTATCTAAGCACTTCCTCTTGAACAGTAGCAGCATTATCCTCAGTCCTCTGCCACTTAGGCCTCGTAGTACCAACTTGTCCGCTGCTACGTGATGAAAGTAGTTGACGAGGCCTCGCCTTTCCTCTGAGTTGGACAAAGTGTCGGTGAGCCTGAGCATGGAGCCAGTGATGCTCCTGGTCAGGCTCAATCTTCTCTGTTTTGTGATTCGTCGCATCCCTCCGGACGGTTCGGTAGAGCGGAGGAGGATGTTGGAGGAGTTGGGAAGAGAGGCGGAGAATGGGTCCCGGCAGGACGTCTTTGATGGCGGCTCGCCGTCCTCTTCGACTTCTCCCAGGATGGCCTCATCGACAAACTTCTCCAGACGAATCTCTATTCAGGGTTGGGAGGATATTGTAAGTGAACGAAAGCGGACTTTGGGCAGGGTTCCCCAAGGCGCTCCGTCCACTAAGCGATGCCACTTAGAGCACACGAGACGGGCGGAAGCTAGGCTGTGCCCGTCTAGACATTGCAAAATCAATTCCAATGTCTCATTTGGCAGCTCGTCAAGCGTTGGCGGTGTAGCAGGAGGCGCCGCGGTGGCTAGACTTGGGGGACCGGAGCTGGTGAGGGGGTCTCCAGCCTGTAGCTGTCTCCTGTTGAAACGTAGCCTTCTATGGTGACGTTGGAGAGTCACTCTACTTTGGTGATTTGGAGGAAGTCAATCCAGCTGGTCTTCGATTAAGGCGATGGCCATGCGCACTTGGTTCACATCGTGATAGTCTTTGCATGGATGAGGCGTTGATGTCTTCCGAGGATGGTCGTCGGGGGCGTTGCCTGCCATGGCGGTTGACGTTATGGATTCAGAGCTAGCCTCACCAGTTGGAGTTGACGCCCCCAGGAGCACCCAAGCTTCCTGATAGAGTACGCCACACAGGGCCAGAAATTGCTGGTTTCCTTCGCTGTCTGTGTGATAGAACTGGCTAAGTTCTCCGGGCGGAAAATCCCCTGCGCCACGAGCTGTTCCACGATGGAGCACCACGAGGGGACGTGGTCGTGAGTGCAATCGGGGCAGCAATAGATCGCTGAATTGTCCCCCAGCAGCTGTTGGCAGACTCTCATGAGTAGTGCTGTATCCGTCGGTCCCAAGATTGGCTCCAGCGTCCCTTGAGAGCAGGTTAGGCACAGAGGACGTCGACAGTCATTGCAGTCAACTCTGTCTATCGACGCGACCTCTCTATCGCACCTTCCGCAGTGTGTGCCATTGGATGCCTGTTCGGTGGGTGTGGGGAGACTTAGCGGTTCCATCGTCGTTGGGTGGGACGCAATTGTTTCCAACTAGCGTTGACTTTTTCAGCTACAAACAGGTTCTACTTTAGCCTGTCTCGTCAACGTGAAGGTCGCGGGCGTGAGTGCAGCCATGATGATATGGGTGGGCCTGCGGGGAATGTCTCTTCGGTGTCATTCCATCTCCACCTTGCCCACGAGTTCTCGTGTTCCTCAAGCCCTTGTAGGCGGTGTCTGAATTGATGCCTCTGTGACTCCGCTCCCCCTCGCCTCCTTCGCAGTTCTTCCGGTCGGTTCCAACCTCATGTCAGGAAGGTTCAATGGTCCTTCTTCTTGGAAAGATCATAGGGAGTGGGTATCCACGTCGTCTTCCAGTATCACTCCTCAACAGCTTCTCTGTCCTTCAGAAGAGTGAATTGGTGCCCTCGTAGATGTCGTTCCAAGCAGCGCTGTCCTTATCGGTAACGAGGACTTGGGGTCGCTCAAGAAAGGCGACTAAGAGGGGGTCCGGCCCTTGCCTGGACTCTGGGTAGATGGACTTCGTCCTCTCGGTAAGGGGGCGGAGTGTCATCGCTCCGTTGTCTTCCTAATCGTGTGTCCTTCCTTCCATCTTGACGAGGTCAACCTAAGACGTTGAGGTCGTTTCAACTCATCGGCTAGTGATGGACGGGCTTGGGACTCGAATGCTCCAAGGCCCCGTCCGTCTCTCGGAGATCAGCGGAGAGCACTTGGCTGAGAGCCATGTAGGACGTTGTTGTCGGCCTCCCATCCCGAGTGCACTGGCTATGTCCAATTCCAGGAGGGGACTGTTTTGCCCATTGGGGGTCAGAGAAGTCATGACCAATGGAGGGATGACTGGCGTCGACTGGCGGAGGCACAGGACTCTCTGCTGCTCGACATGGGATGAGTGTCATCGAGGATCCTCTCGATCTGGTGCCTCCATTAACTTGTCCGCCGCCCGTCTCAGCGTCATTGGACATTGCGGCTTGACTATCTCGCTGGGCTAAAGACATGGGTATCCTTTGGTTAGCCATGTCCCTCCTCGGGTTTGACTGAAGCTCTCAAGTTCTGGTACTCTTCGAGGGTCAGTCGTGGTGAGGTGACGTCATCGGACGGCTTCCTCCTTAAGCTTCATGCGTGTCCTGACTATGTCGGGGACAGTGATGTCGAGTTGCTGTCCTGACGTCATTGGAGCTCAGTGTATCCAAGGTAGTCTCTGGTTCCCTCCAGGAAATGTCCCATTCACATGGTTCCCGGTCATCTGGTGATTTGGGGACCGGGTTCCCATCTCCTTACTGTCCCGGTTCTTCCTTGCTTGCAGAAACGTCCGGCATTGGCTCCACTGCTTGATTGATGATGGAGTGATGTGAAGCGTAAGTTTGCCGCGTGGGCTGGTCTTGGAATCTCTGTCAGGGTAACTGGTCAGGTTGGGTACTCCTTCCTTCCCGGCAGCCAGAAGGGTGGTGATGAAGGGAAGGAGGTGATGTGGGCAACCTAGCGTGGATGTGGCCGTTGATATGATCAGGTGTATGTGCAGTTGCCGGGGTGGTGGCCGAGTGGAGGTGGTCTAGTTTTCAGTTGAGTCACTTGGTCAATGAGCAGGTAGTCTCCAATCCCTTCTTCCAACGGTCACTGGATGGATGGAATGGCGACGTGTAGGTGAAGTTGGTGAATGGGTAGTTGTCTATCCAGGTAGTAAAGTAGCACCATGGTCGCAGGACTAGACTGACTCCAGGAGAAGACGGATGAATGTGACCGTTCAGACGGCCCGTAACTACGGGCTGAGGGCTTCTAACAGCTGTGAGGGCAGTCAGAAGCTGTTGAAGCCATTCAGATGGGATGTGATGGCTATGGAAAGGTCACACTTCATGAACTCCCAAAAGAGGCAGGCTGTCGTTGCTGACAGCCTCGTCGCTGATGGTGAGTGAAGGCACTGTCACCCGAGATCTCCAGCTAGTTAGGGTCGAAGTAGTCCAGGTTATCATCTTGGCTGTCCTTGAGGTGGCAGTGGACGTTGCCCATCCGCTTTAGAACGTCTCGGGGCTCTCCTGGCATCCAAAAAATGGAGGTGGACGAAGTGGATAGTGTCCATGACTCTGTGCTTCTCAGCGTGGCGGTGCAAGAGTTGAGCATTGGCGCGGTTACGAATGGGTGAGCCTTGAGGCCGGGAATCATAACGGTCATGTGGCACCTGACTGCAAAAGGAGACCCGGGGTTATTTGACTCCATCGGTCATGTAGGCCTAGTAGTAACGGGCCTGCACTTAGGAGGCTCTGTCTTGGCTGGTGGCTTGTTGGTGCCGAAACGATGCCAGTCGTGATGGTGTCAACCGGCGAGTGGGGCCAGGGTTCGGATTGGTGCCGCGGATGTTACCCAATAGGTCCGGCATGCCAGAGTTGTGGAAGGGTAGTCCTGGTCGAGGCCGTCTACGACTCAGTGGTATAGGTGCAGTCGTAGCTCTATTCAGCACTATCTGTCGAGAGTCCGAGGAGATAGATGCGTTCTTCTGTCTCCCTCAATGAGTAGACTGGCGGTCTCCACGCCCCGGACGATGCTGAGACGGTGGTAGGCCTAGGCAGGATGTAGCTCTCCACGGAATTAGGGCTAGAAGAGTGACAATGAAGACGTGGACGCTGATGTTGGTGTACGTCTCGCCGCTCTTTCTCCTATCTCGCTGAGAGGTTGACGCGACGATGAGAACTAGTGAGGTCATCTGAGACTCAGTCTAGTTCCTTCTCCAGTGAGGCCTCTGTCAGGGGGGCTGAAGATCAGCACCCCTCCATGCCTCTTCGTTCCTTTCCCAGATAGTACTTCTTGGCGGATGCAGGTCCAGTGCCGTTTTGTTTGTCCGTGAGGATTATCGAAGACGACCCTTTGAGGACGAACGGAAGTTGCACTCAGATGACTTCTTCTTATTCGCTGTGTCATCTGATGGGAAGCTGGAGCCGCTGACAGCAGCTGTCGGAAGTCTTCCTTCTCGTTCGCTGAGACGTCTACACTAGGGTGGGAACTAGTGAGGACTTTGAGGCTCAGACCAGTTCCTTAGCCGTGGAAGCGTCTGTCAGTAGAGCAGATGAGCGGCATCCCTCCATGCTCTCCGCTCCCTTCCAGATGACAGTCCTCAGCGGGAGAAGTTCCAGTGCAGCTTAGTTGATCCGTGAGGATTGTCGAGGACTACCCTGAGGATTGATGGAAGTTGCACTCAGCCGACTTCTTGGTTGTTTGAAGTGACGTCTTGTCTCAGTCGCCTCCTGTCAGTCTCCCGCAGTAGGTTGGAGACATGAGAATCCGGTGTGACTGTCGAAGAGCTCTGACGGTCTCCAGTCTTATACAGGAGGCCTGCACAGCTGACTGCAGCCGATGGAAGTCTGGAGCCCCTCTGGCGGCAGTAGGAGGCTTTGCATCCTCTGGCATCAGTTGGGATGTGCGGGTCTTCAGCGGTGTCCAGCGAAAGATCTCGGCCCCTCATTGCCCCTGAGTAGAAGGTCTCCATCACCAGCTGTGGCGGTGGGAGTCCTGAGCGGCTGGCAGCAGCCGAATAGGGGCTGGGTAGGAGCTGGTGCGTCTTCCACCCAATGTAGCTGATCTCAATGGCTTCCGATGTCATGCTAGAAGCTTGAGAATCTGGCAGTAGCAGGCTGAAGACCGGTCAGTCCCCAGTAACATGCTGGAAGCCTGAGAAGCCAGTGTTGACTGGCAGGAAGCTCTGGCAGCCTCCAGTAGAAGATGTCTACTGTTGTAGTCAATCAGTAGTCACTTGTCGAGATATCATCTGTCGCGTTGTTGAGAAGGTGTTGGCTGAAGCTGAGCCAATAGAAGGAGCTCTGTCTGGACCAGATGCGACAGGTGTAGGGTGAGGAGTATAGGGATGGAGAGTGAAGTTGGCCCATTCGCCGGCGGGCTGGCAGAAGCCAGTCAGGAAGCCATCCATGTTCCCATCGGCCTTGTACACCACCAACCTCTTACTGCTGGGCGGAGTAAGGGGAAGGGTGCAGGGCAGGGGACCTTAAAGGGTCTGCATAGGACGTCTTCCAGGAGGCGAACTGCATGACGGCGTACGCGATCATGAAGTTGCAGAAGCAGTTGTGGAAGCCGCCCAGGTTTCTGTAGGCCTTGTACACCACCGACCTCTAGGGACGTAATAGGAGGGAGGGTGGGGTTTTGAGGCCTCTTTGAGGAACTTGGTGGAGGCGTCTTCCAACGGGCAGAGCTTCATGGCGCAGAAGGTGTCCATGTAGTTGCAGAGGTTGAAGAAGGCGGATACGCTGGACTTGCACGGCTTGATGCTGGAGCAGAGTATAGGCAGCAAGCCGTAGTCGGCATTGATCGGAACGGAGTCCTGGAGTGGTCCAGTGTAGTTGCTGTTGGGCTGGAAGTGGCAGAGGCCACAGTCGAAGCCGTTCAGCATGCTGCACTGGTTGCTGTCCTGAGAGATCTGGACGCGGTTGTGGTGCTCCAGGAAGCCATAGCGAAAGCGGCGGACTATGTCCAGAATTGACGCTATCTTCAACGGCGGGCAGAAGGAGGGGGAGGCGGGTCCTTTGAGCACTCTTCAGATGCGCATTAGTAGAGGCAACCACACAGCTGAAGTAGGCCTTGAAGGCATTGTGTTCGTGGAGGGCGCCGTCCATGAAGCGGTCCTTCTGGCCGCAGGTGAACAGGCTGAGGTCGCAGATGACTGGGAGGCCATAGAAGCGGCAGTGGAGGCAGTCCACTAGGCTGGGCCTGGTCCAGTAGTCGTCTGCGTAGAAAAGTAGAGGCCGCTCGTGAGTCATTTTGACTTTTGTCTTTCGGCATTGCTTTTCGAAATTCACGTGATCATAAAGATCCGTAAATGAATCGATGTCGAAAGACGGCAATTGACTCTGAAGCTGGCTGGGCTTTTCTTCAGCGATGCTCGAAAGTTTATAAATCCGCGAGGATTCATAAACATGCGGGCCGGCGAGGTTGCAGCAGGCAGCAGGGAGTTTTGAGAGCTGTCAATGGCGATCTCAAAATTCTAGCAGCGTAGACGTTGCTTCTGCTGGATAGCTGGCATTGGCTGGCCGGCGGAGTTGCAGCAGAGGCCAGAAGTTTGAAAACTGACCGGAGCCAAGTTTCAAACTTTGGCAGCGAATGTGAGTGGTTCGCTGGTAGCTGCAGGCAATTTCAAAATCCGTCCCAGGATAATGAAATTGTCATCGACGATGCTTGCGTGGCAGGCATGAAAACAACTTTGCAGTTAGTTTTCGATGCCCAGGTAGCGAAGTCTCGTCCAAGCCGACATAGACTGGAGCTGGCAGCGAAGATCTTTGAAATTGGACAGTGGTCAATTTCAAAGTCCAGCAGTGAAGACGGATCAAAGCTGGTAGCTGGCAGCCGAAGAGAATATTCAAAATCCATTTCAGGATGATGAAATTCTGTAGACGACGCTGATGACGTCAGCATGAAAAGAAACTTTTCAGTTAATTTTCAATGCCTGGCAGCGAAGTCGAATCTCGTCTCGATCGTCGGCATTGAATGATTTCATAAAATCCGCAAGGATAGAATGAAATCATTGGAGGGAGTTGCTCTTTGAAGAGAACTTTTCAGTTCGCTTCAAGACCCTGCATCGCAGCAGATTACGGTAGCAAGTGTGCCGTGTGACGTCAGAGTTTCCTGGCTGCCGCCCAAAGATGGCGTGAAGGCTGGAAACTCGGCGCTGCGATGTTGCTGATGAAGAGCGGACATTGAAAAGAGACTTAAAAGTCAATTTCCAATTCCATGCAGTGTAGTCACAGTTGCTGCCGCATAGAAGTTTACGAGGCCGGCTCTGGCTGAGTGAAGTTCTGGGGCTGCAGGGTGTCCTGTCTGGCAGCGAAGCGAAGTCCGGCAATGCAGGCTGGGCTCGATTCGCTGTCCTGGCTCTGTAGGTCGGTGACTGGGGCTTTTGACTCGATCGCTGCTGGTAGAAGGCGGCGAGGTCAAAAGGCTGGAAGTTGTTGCGGAAGCGGAAGTTGGCGGAAGTGGTGCTGGGCATTGTAGTAGCATTGTAGAGGTGGTCGGTCGAGGTACAGATAAGCTAATCAGCTCTCTGATCTACCAAACGCTGTGGTGTTATACAGCAGGAACTTAGCGAGGATCTCTTTCATCGTCACCGGAAGGGGAGGCAGAGCGGAACAGGTTAGGGCATCGGAGCACAATATACAGCAACTGATCCCAGCCTCCCTTCCGCCCGCCTCATCGACAGTCAAGGTCGACAAAACCGGCTTGGGAAACGTCACAAATTTGTTTATTATAAGCCGAAATAACTTGAAAATTTCATGAAACCTTTTATTCGTTGTTCGGGCCAGGCGGTTTCGGGCAGCTTCATATTAGTTCCAGCAGGCGATTTAAAAGCGGAAAGCTAAGATCCCAGATCCTATGTGCCAGAAGCAATCAACTGAAGACTAGCAAAATTGCTAAGGACACTGCTAAGCTTCAGTTGGGAGAACTATGATTTCAGAGCTGAAACTAACTTGATCATGGGTTAGTTTGTGCTGATAATTATTCTGATAACCCATATAAAAACAATAAAATTCACTCAAATTGCTAAAAGTGTACAACCGTTATGCCAAATAAAGCACTAGGACTTTTCATAGCGTTCCGGTGGCAATCTAGTCCGTGGCAATCTGTTCCGGGGCAATCCAGTCCGTGGCAATCCGTTCCGCAACCCGAGGGGAAAAGGGGACGTTTCCCCCCCGAACAGATTTCGGGGGGGGGGGGGAATTCCCCCCCCCTAAACTCTCAGGAAGGGGAAAAATTTCACCCTTTTAGATACATCTTGTCAAACAAATTTAGTCTATTTTAAAATTTTGACTTAAATTTCCCCCCCGAACCAAAATCCTATATCCGCCACTGGGCGGGTCCCCCCTTGGTTGGCCGGTACCCCTCCAGGGGGGGGGGGGGGGTGGGGAGTAGGCGGCAGCCCTAAAAAATTGGTGGTATTTGTTGTAGTCTTTTTGTTTTTAGTTCTGGTCGAAATTTACCAACAACTTGAGTTAATGCCCCACTACCCCCTGATATGTGTCAACGACTGTACCCTGCATTGTAACACAATTGCTAAGAAAGAAATGTTACCAGTGAAATGCAAGTAAATTGTCAATAAAATGAAAATGTAGAAAGCAGGATGTACCCTGAAGATGTGAAGACAGTTGCTGTCGTTGTTGGACACAGGAGGCAGGTCCGATGACCAAGGAACAGGCTCCTGACACATCGGATCGCCTTTCAGCTAAGATGAACACCAGTTGCAAACTATTAGAGCAGACTGAAGGTGTAGGGGGATGAGATGGCGCAATGTTGCTGTGTCCGTTTGAAAATCGGGAGAGCAGAGGGTAGAATGAGTGTGTTCTCACCAATCCCCAGCCTTCGTTGTTTTGTCTATGCGGCAGGTGTGGATGTTTCCACTGCTTCACACGAAAACTCATATCTTGTTTCCACTGCAATATGAATTTGAGAGGCGTTTTTTAGAGCAGCAAGAATCGTCTGGACACAAATTTTTGGAAGTTGGAAAGGGAGGAGAGAGAGAAAGGAGAATGAAAGAATTCTAAAGCTTTCATGCGGTAGCATTTTAGTCTTGGTACAAATATGCATTTATCGGCATCACAAAACGCATTGATTAAGAACACCTGTTCTTTTCAAACTAATCAAAACATTTCTGAGGCAGCGCTACCTCCGCCCGTTTGGCCACATCTTGGCATATCCTGGAATATGGCTGATGAAGCAAATGAGTGAGGCCTACTTAGACCATTTTTGGATTACGAGGCAGGCTAGGCGTCCGTTTGTCTCCTTCTTTCATTCCAAAATTAACAATAAAACCCACCCCACCATCACTCCCTTGCTTTCTCTCTGTTAAATGTTACCATTCCCTTGTTATTGTGTTATACTGACGATGCCCTAAACTGCATTGGTTGAGTGCGGATAACAAAAAATAAATTCTTTAGCTATGCGACGACTCTATGTCATTGTTTGCTCCTGTTGTTCTTCTTACTTCCGCATGCTCCCCTCTACGTGCCTTCAAGGCAAGTACACAGACTGGGCACCTCCCCAATTTCCCTACCACAAACGATTTTCCTACCGCTTTGAAACGTGAACATTGTTCCGGCACTGGCAAAATTGCAGCAGGCTAGAGTTCTCGTATTTGCCGGAGCAAGAAGCTTTCTCGGGGCTTTTTGTCCCCATCCGACCAGCGCAGAGTCTGTATACATCCGTTTGGGCGGGAAAGTTGGGCAAGAAAAGCGATGGGACGGAGCCATGCGGGAGGAGGGGTGTAGGCTGCATGGGTTGCGCGACGGGTGGAGGGAAGATAGGGGTGGCTAATACACTGCAAGGGGCAGAAGGGGCTGTATTGCGGCATTTTCCAAAAACATCGCTCCTAGCTCAACCTCTGCCCTCCTTTCCTCATTCTTCCTTGCTGCCACGCCTGCTGGAGTTTCGACTCCCGTACTTCAGAACAAAGCTCTTCAACCTCTCCACGCAGGTTCTGCTCATTATAACAATTGATTTTTCATATTTTTATTTCCAGTTTTCACTCGCTGTACGAACTCTTCTATCTCTGCTTCTGTTGGCTGTGGTGTGTGTGGAGATGTGGCAGGTGAGCTGATTGTCATAGCACAATCGATAGGTCCAGAATGAGATAGAAGAGGCTGGTGAGTGGTTGGGGCTTGGGTTTAAAAGTTTGAGTAGGTGGAGAAACGGGGTAACCCGAGCAGGAAGGTCAGCCCAAGGTTGCCGAAAGTGCCGGGTTTCTCGAAAATGCTGTTGCCGCTGTTGCTGGTGGTGTTGGGTGGGGCCAGCATCCATCACATCGTCATCCTCCACATCATCAGAACTGGAGGGCTGTTGAGGTAGGAGGAGGGGAGGGATAAGTCGCGGGACAAGGAAGGGAAGTGGGGGGACAACTGACTCGAGGTGCCCTTAGGAGGTATATGTAGGGCAAAGAAGGAGGGATGCGGTTGGACAGGTCATGGGTGCAGCAAATCAGTGGCACGTGAGCCTTTGCCAAGGTTTGGGGGAGGGCCAGGAGATTGCAGTGCCTTCAGCGATAGCAGCGTCCTCTTAGAACTCTCAGCCAACAACGAAGGTTTGGGGGAGGGCCAGGAGATTGCAGTGCCTTCAGCGATAGCAGCGTCCTCTTAGAACTCTCAGCCAACAACGAAGGTTTGGGGGAGGGCCAGGAGATTGCAGTGCCTTCAGCGATAGCAGCGTCCTCTTAGAACTCTCAGCCAACAACGAAGGTTTGGGGGAGGGCCAGGAGATTGCAGTGCCTTCAGCGATAGCAGCGTCCTCTTAGAACTCTCAGCCAACAACGAAGGTTTGGGGGAGGGCCAGGAGATTGCAGTGCCTTCAGCGATAGCAGCGTCCTCTTAGAACTCTCAGCCAACAACGAAGGTTTGGGGGAGGGCCAGGAGATTGCAGTGCCTTCAGCGATAGCAGCGTCCTCTTAGAACTCTCAGCCAACAACGAAGGTTTGGGGGAGGGCCAGGAGATTGCAGTGCCTTCAGCGATAGCAGCGTCCTCTTAGAACTCTCAGCCAACAACGAAGGTTTGGGGGAGGGCCAGGAGATTGCAGTGCCTTCAGCGATAGCAGCGTCCTCTTAGAACTCTCAGCCAATAACGAAGGTTTGGGGGAGGGCCAGGAGATTGCAGTGCTTTCAGCGATAGCAGCGTCCTCTTAGAACTCTCAGCCAATAACGAAGGTTTGGGGGAGGGCCAGGAGATTGCAGTGCCTTCAGCGATAGCAGCGTCCTCTTAGAACTCTCAGCCAACAACGAAGGTTTGGGGGAGGGCCAGGAGATTGCAGTGCCTTCAGCGATAGCAGCGTCCTCTTAGAACTCTCAGCCAACAACGAAGGTTTGGGGGAGGGCCAGGAGATTGCAGTGCTTTCAGCGATAGCAGCGTCCTCTTAGAACTCTCAGCCAACAACGAAGGTTTGGGGAAGGGCCAGGAGATTGCAGTGCCTTCAGCGATAGCAGCGTCCTCTTAGAACTCTCAGCCAACAACGAAGGTTTGGGGGAGGGCCAGGAGATTGCAGTGCCTTCAGCGATAGCAGCGTCCTCTTAGAACTCTCAGCCAACAACGAAGGTTTGGGTGAGGGCCAGGAGATTGCAGTGCCTTCAGCGATAGCAGCGTCCTCTTAGAACTCTCAGCCAACAACGAAGGTTTGGTGGAGGGCCAGGAGATTGCAGTGCCTTCAGAGATAGCAGCGTCCTCTTAGAACTCTCAGCCAACAACGAAGGTTTGGGGGAGGGCCAGGAGATTGCAGTGCCTTCAGCGATAGCAGCGTCCTCTTAGAACTCTCAGCCAACAACGAAGGTTTGGGGGAGGGCCAGGAGATTGCAGTGCCTTCAGCGATAGCAGCGTCCTCTTAGAACTCTCAGCCAACAACGAAGGTTTGGGGGAGGGCCAGGAGATTGCAGTGCCTTCAGCGATAGCAGCGTCCTCTTAGAACTCTCAGCCAACAACGAAGGTTTGGGGGAGGGCCAGGAGATTGCAGTGCCTTCAGCGATAGCAGCGTCCTCTTAGAACTCTCAGCCAACAACGAAGGTTTGGTGGAGGGCCAGGAGATTGCAGTGCCTTCAGAGATAGCAGCGTCCTCTTAGAACTCTCAGCCAACAACGAAGGTTTGGGGGAGGGCCAGGAGATTGCAGTGCCTTCAGCGATAGCAGCGTCCTCTTAGAACTCTCAGCCAACAACGAAGGTTTGGGTGAGGGCCAGGAGATTGCAGTGCCTTCAGCGATAGCAGCGTCCTCTTAGAACTCTCAGCCAACAACGAAGGTTTGGGGGAGGGCCAGGAGATTGCAGTGCCTTCAGCGATAGCAGCGTCCTCTTAGAACTCTCAGCCAACAACGAAGGTTTGGGTGAGGGCCAGGAGATTGCAGTGCCTTCAGCGATAGCAGCGTCCTCTTAGAACTCTCAGCCAACAACGAAGGTTTGGTGGAGGGCCAGGAGATTGCAGTGCCTTCAGAGATAGCAGCGTCCTCTTAGAACTCTCAGCCAACAACGAAGGTTTGGGGGAGGGCCAGGAGATTGCAGTGCCTTCAGCGATAGCAGCGTCCTCTTAGAACTCTCAGCCAACAACGAAGGTTTGGGTGAGGGCCAGGAGATTGCAGTGCCTTCAGCGATAGCAGCGTCCTCTTAGAACTCTCAGCCAACAACGAAGGTTTGGGGGAGGGCCAGGAGATTGCAGTGCCTTCAGCGATAGCAGCGTCCTCTTAGAACTCTCAGCCAACAACGAAGGTTTGGGGGAGGGCCAGGAGATTGCAGTGCCTTCAGCGATAGCAGCGTCCACTTAGAACTCTCAGCCAACAACGAAATCCATCATTCACTGCTAATGCATTGGGTGGGTGTGAAAAGAAATTGCAGAATCTTCGGAGTCACCGCCTTCAATATGGCCGACAGCGACGTTGTGATGTTCGACCTGGACGGCTGTTTAGCAACCTACCAAAGCTCCTACGAGGTTCCGTTTTCCAGGCTTGACCGGCATGATGAAAAAGATGAGTCAGAGATAGCCGGAAAAATAAGGTGTAGGAGGGTGGGGTGGATTGAGGTGAAGCTTGGATGCCTGACGGCAGATGCGATGAGGGACAGCTTCAACTACCCCAAGCTTAGCGACGCCGAGATGTCCGCCATTTGCCTGCAGATGTAGGGAACGGAGCAGGGGGAAGTGAGAGGCAGAGTGGAAGGCCTTTTTCAGAGGCGAAGTGGTGGATGCCAGGCGGGGCACGATCCTGCTAGCACGATCCTTCTTCCCTTGCGAGGCGCGCGCCTGTGTCAAAGAGGTCCTCGAGTGAACGTCTTGCCAGCTGGAACCCCAGCTGTAATCGGAAGCAGAGAAATGAGGCAATGATTTCTGGGGGGTTTCAGGAAGCGCAACTACAGCGAGCCCATCAACAAGAAGGACAAGATCATCAAGGTCGTCACCAACATCTACGAAAAGATTCAGGCGGAGGTCTTCCTCGCAGCTGTGGAGTACTACAAGAGCAACCACACACGTAGGAGCCTGGAGCCAGCCCTTCCTAGGCCACTTTGATGGCCTGAACACAAAACTAAAATGTAGATCCATCGTGACGACCGGAGGGAGCTGCTGTCTGGAGGTCCGCGATTTGTGGAAGGACGTGGCTGAATGCACTGGCATGGCGCATCAGGTCCCTTCCAAATCACTCATGCTGGAAATGACGAAGCCATTTTTGTGATCACAATTCACAATTCAGTGAACCGCAAAAAATGTCACCCACTCTTGTTTGTGCAGGTGCTGCCGGGCCAAATGGACTACGGCGTGAACGGGGATAATGAGCAGTGGACCAAGTCCCAGCTGCAAGCCTTCAAGGCCCTGGCCGCAAAAAAGCATGTGTTCCTGGTCAGCAACAACAAGTACGTCACCCACTCTTTTTTTTGCCCCAAACTCAAGAATATGACGTGTATGTTTGTGCTGGTGAACCCTATGCTGATGACTGGGGCTTGTTTTCCAGAAGATCCTAGTAATGGCCTCCCAGGACGTCAAGATAATGGGCGAGTTCGCGGGGGGCGTCACCCAGGCGAGCAAGCCTGGCTTCTTCGACATCGACCAGTGCCGTCCACTTCGTCCCTTGGCCCAAAACGGGAAGCCTGACAACCCCGGGAACTACGACCGCGCCCCGGGCCCCAACCAGGCCCAGGTTTCATGCCCCCTCCTTCCATCTCCCTCCCTTTATCCTCTTCTCCTTCCATCCTCCTCCACTCTCCTTCCCCCCTCTTTCCAATCAACCTCCCCCATCCTTCATGTTTTTCCAGCACACCTGCTTCGTCGGAGGCAACGTCAATGTGCTGGCCATGCAAATGCGCTTCGGCCTGAACCGCTCCATCTTCGTCGGCGATACCCTGGTGCACGATGTGAAGGGGCCTAAAGCGCGCACCTGCCTCAATCTCGCATCCGCCACCCACGAGAATAAGGTAGGCCTCCCTCCAGTCCATCAGGGCAGCACGAAGAAGGATGATTTGAAGGCGCTGAACGACCAGCGGACCCAGAGTCAGCAGGGGCAGAGCCTGAAGGGCCAGCACTCCGCCTTCATCTGCGAGGAAGCCTTGAGCCTCTTCGGAGCGCAGGTTCCTCCCTCCAGTCCATCAGGGCAGCACAAAGAAGGATGATTTGAAGGCGCTGAACGACCAGCGGACCCAGAGTCAGCAGGGGGAGAGCCTGAAGGGCCAGCACTCCGCCTTCATCTGCGAGGAAGCCTTGAGCCTCTTCGGAGCGCAGGTTCCTCCCTCCAGTCCATCAGGGCAGCACAAAGAAGGATGATTTGAAGGCGCTGAACGACCAGCGGACCCAGAGTCAGCAGGGGCAGAGCCTGAAGGGCCAGCACTCCGCCTTCATCTGCGAGGAAGCCTTGAGCCTCTTCGGAGCGCAGGTTCCTCCCTCCAGTCCATCAGGGCAGCACAAAGAAGGATGATTTGAAGGCGCTGAACGACCAGCGGACCCAGAGTCAGCAGGGGCAGAGCCTGAAGGGCCAGCACTCCGCCTTCATCTGCGAGGAAGCCTTGAGCCTCTTCGGAGCGCAGGTTCCTCCCTCCAGTCCATCAGGGCAGCACAAAGAAGGATGATTTGAAGGCGCTGAACGACCAGCGGACCCAGAGTCAGCAGGGGCAGAGCCTGAAGGGCCAGCACTCCGCCTTCATCTGCGAGGAAGCCTTGAGCCTCTTCGGAGCGCAGGTTCCTCCTTCTCACTATTGCCCTACCCTTTATCATCTCCTTTCTGCTCCTCTCTGCAGCTCCAACTTTGCAGCTTTGCATTGTGAGAGCTATTTGAGGTGCTCGGAAACGCGGACGTGGTGTCCTCCGACGTTTCCAGGTAACCCCTGACCTCGACCTCCACCCAATATTTCACTTTGTCCAATAAGACCCTCCTCTTCTTGGCCCGCCTTAGCTGATTCTGCCATTCATCCACATTCATCGCGATCATGACATTTATTAGACGACTTCTTGATTTGCCTTGACTAGCCCTAACCCCTTGCGGTCCCATACTTAGAGCTGTGTCAGGCTTTTTGCTCTTTATTCTTCCATTCTTTGTCGCCTTCCTTAGATGCTGTAGTTATGCTGCTGTCCAACCAAAGTTGAACCCCTTGGTATACTTGTCTAAATTTATGCTTGTTCAAATTTTTGAAACATCAAGATTTTAGGAAATTGAACATTCAGTTCAGTTTTCTCTTTCTCTGATTGAACAATTGACTCATAGCAACCAACGCAAACAATGCTAGTGCACATGAAAAAACAAAGAAGCAGAGAAAGGTAATGCCTACCCCGAAGGGCTTGGCAAGACTTACTTAGGATCACTTTGAATCTTTTGGGAAACATTGATGAAAAAGTGATGGGGAACAGTGAATCATAGCGTCTGTCTAATCATTCCACAAAGGCACCACTCGGTTGATGTAATGAAGACGCCAGACAAGTGAGGCACGGAGCTGCACGGTGGGTCGTGATTGAATACAACACCGGTAATTGGGGGCGGGCAGGGGTGGGCATTCACAGACCGGTTGCAGATGGAGCACTGGGCGTTGTCAGTGTTAGTCACTCCGCAAGGGAAAAGGCTTTCAGGAGCTGTAGAATGGGAATGAAGATGTGGCTGGACTCCATGCTCCTGCTCGGCTCAATTCACTTCACGCTTGCAGGAATTGGGGATTGGGCCACCAGTAGCATTTCTTTCCCTCTCCTCCTCCGTGTTCTAGGTGAGGTGAGTGCAGGTGAGTCGGGGCGCCGGCGCTGCCGTTGGTCGGGCGAGTGGTCGGAGGAGAACGGAGGCTGGTCCACGGCCCACCGGGACAAACAGGGAACCACCACCCTGGCACAGGGTCACCGCCGCTGCTCCCTCTCACCATTGAAGATTTAGTTCATTTCTAGGCTTCGCTTGCAGCTACGACCATTGCGACAACCAGAACATGCAGCTCTGCCAAAAGCGTCGCTTCCCCGACGGCAACCTCCACTGGCAGAACGCCCTCCTCGACGACTGCCACTTTACCAACTGGTAAAAAGGAGTCACCACCATTTGCACCCAGGACAATTTGCACCTAGGATTATTTTCATCAAACAGTTTGCACCCGACTATTTGCACCGAACTGTCAAATTAACAAGTATATGGCGCAAAGCGCAATAGGTGACCGTGGAGCGCATCCCCCTTACACCTTACGAGAAGTATATATAAAATTTTGTCACTCAAAAAGGAAAGTCGGTGGTTTTTCATACAATTTCAAAAGTAAGCACAGATTTAGAATCGGCATATACAACTTGTGAGTCAAAAACACAAACTCTTCTGTGCAATTCTCAATAGTTCATTAGCCATTACTTAAGAGACAGTTCATATAAAGATTTAGTAATCTGAAGGAGAGCTGGAAAAGCAATATTTCAAAGTGTTTAAACGACTGTAACAGATTTGTAGTATATGCTTTTGCGATCTCTCTCTCATTGGAATTTTTGAAAAGGCCTTCCCTAGCTAGAGTTATGCCCAAAAACGTAAATTGGGTCAAATGTTTTGTGTCAAAGTGCAAATTTTGATATGAGTGATTTGATTTGATATGATATGATTTTGAATTTTGAGAAATTTTGAAGGCCTTTTTCAAAAATTCCAATAGGAGAGAGATCGCAAAAACATGCTCTACAAACGTGGACTATTGGTTATAAGACTTGAAAATTTGACTTTTCCACCCAATAGGGAAGCCTTATGTGAAGCGTCTCTTAATTTTTATATTGTCATGCAAGAAATTTTTTTACTCAAAAGGGCAAGTCTGTGGATTCTCAACCATTTTAAAAAGTAAGCACAGACTTGGAACCGGCAATGGTTTTGATCTTGTATGACGCTTTACCCGAAACACCTCTTCAGTCCACGTCCCTGTAGCCTCCTTTAAAAATAAATCACGATTTATATTCAATCGCACATAAGCCCCTACAGGAGGCAACTGTTTAACTTTAACCCCATGACTAATCAACGGATACTTGGGCAAGGATAAAGGATCATTAATGGCATCTAAAGGCCTTAGCTTAGTAGTAGAATGAATTCTGTTATTATAATGACCGATAAATCTATCCAAATGCTCAACCCATCTCTTACTGCCCGTTTTTATTCGAAATCTTGCAAACGAAGTTCGAATAGTTCGAATAAGACGCTCAACTCCAGGGGCCTTAACTTTCCCTGTAGTTGTGTAGTTGTGTATCTCTTTACTAGACAACCATTCTTGCATCGCTTTAGACATAAATCCCCCCTCCTTATCCCAATACAAAGTTTCTACTCTATAAGGCAATCGTTGTAATATATCAAACAAAGCCCTCTTTAAAAACTCTGCCCCTCGCTTATGTACTGGCTGTGCCTCTGAATACTTTGAATAGGTGTCATACATGAGTAATACATAGCGATAATTATCATTATCCAGTATAGACTCATCAGTCATATCCATAATATCCACTTGTACACACTCCCCAGGATGCCGTGCAAGAACAGGATTGCGATAATGCTTCTGAACAGAAGGTTTAAGTAAAGTATATGCATCTTGTGAAGCCAAAAACTCCTTCACATCCCTGAGAGTAATGCCTTTCAACCCTTCTTCTTTAGCTTGTTCGTAGAGGGCTTTGGCACCGCGGAAGGCATTTTCTGAGAAGAGGCTATAGTAGAGCTTCTCAAGTTGTACAGACTTTTCCAGGGAGGGCGTAGTCGAACCAGATGATTGCGGAACTTGGTGAATTTGTGCTTCTTCAACCATTCTAGAAGATCAAGTGGCAGAATATTTGTGTTATATGGGACCATCAATGTTCTGAGAAATTCTCTCACTCTGTAGTGAGACTGATTACCCCCAAAGCTTATATAGCCTTTTTCATTTATGGCAAAATCTCCAGTAGCTTTTAGCTTTTCTATCAACTCTTGAGCCTCCGCTCTATAGGGTGGAGGAATAACTGAAAAATAATCCCCAGCTTTTGGACCATGCTTCTTCTTTGATGGCTGAGGCCGTGGTAAAGGGACCGGTGAAGGAACCAGTGAAACCACAGGCTGAGATGACTGAGGTGAAGAAGGCTGAGGAAGTGAAGAAGGCTGAGATGATGGAGGGGGGGTTTTTTTTTTTTTTTTTTTTTTTTTTAGTGGTGGTGGGCGGGTGTGCTGGGTGGTGTGGGTGTGGGCGGGGCCGTCGGGTCTTTCCTCCTTTTCCTCTTCTCCCTTTCTTCCCTTTTTTTTCTCTTCTTTTTTTCTTTTCTCCTTTTCTTTCTCTTTTTTCTTTCCTTTCTTTTTCCCCTTTCTTCCCTTCCCCTTCCTTTCGTTTATAAACCTTTTCTGAGTTGGATTAACTGGCAATGACCCTACCTCCACTATGTTATAAAGAATATTCACAATAGATTTTGTAATCTCAAACTCAGATGATTCACCAAGGATAAGTTTCTTTATCTTGGACTTTTCAAGCAAAGGAATCTTACTAACTTTGTCCAACTCTATATCACTCATTGTGATATCGCTTCATAGTGAATACACATATAAATGAAGTCTCACAGCCCTTATATAGTTTTTCAAGGCCCAAAAACTATATAAGGACTCAAAATTAATCCATTTCCACTCAAAAACGATGATTAATTATGTTTCTGCAGCCTAAGCTTATCCTTCTTCAATCAAAACAACCCCTACCTCCATCCCCTGAGCTACGCAAAAAACGTCAAGTTTTTCCCAAACGGACCTCTACAGTCCCTGAACACCCAAAATATAAACTTAGAACTCACACAAAAGAGTCCCAAAAATCACCAATAAAATCCGACCAAGACTCTTCAAAAGCATCCTCCTCAAAGGATACCTCAAAAAAAACCAAAGAAAAAACCAAAAAATCCAAAGATAAGGATACCTCAACAAAATCCTCCGAAAAGGTACCCATCTCACCAACCAAGGAATCACCTGGACTGGAAAAAGTTGACCCACTTCCCCCACTAAAACCAAAAACCACAGTAAAAGTCTCTAAACCACCCCCTCTACCTATAGTATCTGAAATTGAAATAGAAGAAGATTCAGACCAAAACGAGGATCCAACTCAATCCGAGGATTCAGACCCAACTCAATCCGAGGAGGAAGAGCCCCATCGTTCCCCACCTGGACCTCGAAATATCTCACCTACCAACTACCCAAGTACTAGCATCTCTCTGCAACCCCCTTCTCCACCCCCCTCTGACTATATAGGAACAAGTGAGCTTTGTTTTCATCACAACAACGAACTCCACTTCCCCTACCACCTCCCCAACCACTACCAATTCCCAATCAGCGAGCCTCATTTTGTCAGACTGCTTTATGCCCACCCTCTAGATAGAATCCCTCTCATCATCTATTCTGACTTTGTAGTCAGTCAGCCTTTCAACACCCTAAACCGCCCATACCTAGCTTTCACAACCTCTCCAACAAAACCTCATCCCTGGATTCCTATTCGTGGAAATCTCATACCTTCAAGTGGAATCATACGATTCACTAGCCCTACTGGAGCTAAAGTTAAACAGCCAGAGTCACGTCTCCTCATAGCCCTTGAAATCGTTTCTGAATCCTGGCTCCTTAGCAACACCGCTAAGCATGACCGAGCCAAAGGCTATCCTCGATGGCCATAACATCTGCCTTGAACTTCCAAATCATGCACTCTTTTAGGGGCCACAATGTCAGGCAAAACTA